>JAPYZP010008191.1:0-12317 GCA_030522985.1 Torymus sinensis
CTGCATTATTTAAACGCGAGAAAATCGCCTCGGCGAATATAGATGCCGTATCAGCCGTGTAATCTGCTCCCAACTTCATAAAACTCTTAAAGAACAATCGAAACTCTTTAGTAGCGGGCGGGCGACGAAACTTCCCTGCTGGGAGAAAGAATAAAACCTAAATAGATCATTCCGTAAAACGTCATCGGTAATGCTTTGCAGCCCACGTGAAAGAACAAAAGGGAAAGGAAAGATCGATGGCGCTCGGGCGCTTTTTCTATATTCGCTGAGATTAAATGGATGGAATCAGGTTGGATTTCGAGGAAAATTTGGCCTGAAAGGCATTCATACCGTAAATAATTGAATTGTCTTTTTGCGAGCCATTCGTCACCAGAAATAAAAAAAGCTACCGTCAGTTTCAGTTAGCGTAACAATATAATTTCTCAAAAAGGTCTCTGTTCTTTCCAATTTCGCGTTTATCACTTTTTCCAATTACAATTTTATACGTCAAAACTTTTGACTGAATCTAATTACAGTTTCAGTTAACGTAATTGGACTCTGTCTACCAGAGTGTTTACTACTAATGTTAAAAATTGATCCGATTAAGCGCGACAAAAATGGTTTCTGCGTAAAATTTATGAATCTTTTTACCAATCCTTTAATTCCTCGGAATTGCCACAGCTCCCAGATAAATGAAAAATAGCTTCTTGACAAAAATACAATATAAAACTGTGAATTCTCGATCGTGTATCAAAATACGAGAGGGATCTCTTTTCCGGCATTCCTTTGTATCGTATTCGCTATTTTGAATTTGAATAAATCTTTGCTTCAGCTTTAAAAGAAGTGACCTGGAAAATTCTCAAGAGTCCTCACTCGAGATTTAGAATACTCAAGACATTACAACATTTTGCACTTGGACATCTTTGTACAGCAAGACAGCAATATATACTGTATAACGACTATTTAAGTTTCTGGTTGTACTTTTAAAAGCAGCACGAAAATAAAACGAAAGCCTCTGACGATTGGCAAAGAATAAATTCAAAATATCAAGCAAAGCCGGTAGAGTATGAAAGCGCAGAGCGCGGCGCGGTTACGCCGCGAGCAAACAATTCAATTCGCCCGTTAGCTGAAATTCCTCGCTCGCCCCGGGATAAAGTGAGGTAGGTACAAATTTTCGCGAGCGCGCGCGCCAACTATCCCCTGTAGCGTGTCGCGTTCCGCTATATACGCTCGAGTTTAACCTCCTCTCCCCCGCCCTTCCTCGAGAAAAATTGCTTTAATCGCGCGCTCTCTTCCCCCCTCCATTTCTCTCACGGGCGTATACCGCTGGTGCGTCTAACCGCACCTCGATTCGTTCTACTTAAAACGAGCGCGCCTGGCCAAAGCAGAATCTGCGAGAGGGAACGAAAGCCCGGGATATCGCGGCGTCGATTCGTTTCACTTAATAGAAAAAAAAAGGAGAACGAGAAAGAAAGAGAGAGAGCGGGGGAAACTGCGAGAGGTGAGCCAGCAACGACTCGTCGGCAGCTCCCTCCTACACACACCGCCTACATAAAAGCGCCGCAAACGCGTTTTCCGTACTATACCTCGCTCGCGCCCTCTTTAACTCGTCCCTCCCCCGCTATTCCAGCCTCAAAAGCGCCCGAGTGCGAGGGCGCGAGTCTCGGGCGGATTTTAATTTGGAAAAATGAATTTTCACGCGTGCAAGCAGTATTTAAGCCGTTCCATCTCGAGTGCTTCAGTAACTTGAGAAGTTTGCGAGAGGCGTTGCTTTCGCTCAAGGACGAGTGAAAGTTTTAAGTTTTATTTTCATCACCTCTCGACGCTCGCACGCGCGAACGTGCTTAGACACGCGGCAAGTTTCATCTTCCTCGAGAAAGTCCAGTAAGAATTCGTTAGATATACGATTTAGGCATCAGCCTTACATCCATTAGCCGCGCTCGCGAGTGCTGTTAATATTAAACTTGCACTATCAATCATGACGATCAGTTGGCATGGCACGTCATTTTTCATTCCTCTGCGGCACAGCGCCGATAGCGAGAGCGATGAGAAATTTCGGGCAAGACGAGGCGGAGGCAGAGGTGGGGGAACCATTAGCCGGATCAGTCGTACAGACAGCGGCGACGGCGGCGAGCGCCGGCACAGCCCCGAGCAAACCTCGGTGTAATTCCATCGTTCCGCAAGTTCATCGCTACCGCACGCCGTAACTCCCTCGAACTGGTCCGGCTCACCGGGCTCGAAGCTGCAGCAGCCGGCGACAGAAGCCCCGCGCCGACGAGGACGACACGCAGCGTAATTGTGCGGTGCACGCGCAAAGCTCTCCGATTCCGCCGCCGCCCGTGCGAGAGAGCCCAAGTCACCGGCCGAAACTTTGTCCCTGTGTGTACGCGCGTGACTCGCTCGCGGGTAGTCTTTGGCTGGTCGAGTGCTGCTGGCGGGATGGAGAGGAGAGAGAGAGAGAGAGAGGAGAGAGGTAGAGAGTCCTCCTGCGGGCTACTGCTACTGTACCCGCCTGCAAATTGCCAATCTCGCTCCGCTAACGACAAAAGCAGCGAATGCTATGGAACGCCTGCATGTGCGCGCCGCTCCGGGCCCGCATGCGAGCCGAATTCTCGCTCTCGAGGTGATCGAGGAAAAGGCGGAAAAGTGCGCACGCGTGCGGCTGTATTTGCGCGGCTCCAGGCCGCCTGGCTGCGAGCGAAAATCGATGGCTATCGAGGCGACACGGCAACGCTGCGCAGCCTGCGCTGACCCACCCCCACTTCAAACTCCAAATGCGAATTCGTTATTTTGAGGAATTCCAGCCTTTTTCGCAGCTGCTTGTTGACTTCATGCTCGCGCCTGCCTCGACTCGGCCGAATTTTATTCCCTCCACAGGTATTTGACAGGTATAGTGCCGGAGTGGCCCTCGGGCGAAATAGGGAATTGTGTTAGATTTGGCCTCTCACCATTTGATTGACTTAAAAGGTGTATTTGTGCGCTGCCGGAAATCGAGCCGGCAGATATGCAGATAAGTTTAAACTGGCTGGCGAAAGAATATATAGGCAAATTAAGAAAGTTTTGATTGATCCGCAAAACTAGTGGAATCAACACATTCGAAAAGTTTGAAAGTTTTGGGAATATTTACTCGGGGAAGCCCATTTCACGGCTTGATGAAATTTTTGAGTATTTTAATTTAATCAGGCTTAAGTTATCTTTCATTTGGCTCAGTCGCTTACCATTTGCGCATTTAGCAGTTCTCCAACTCGGCTGAATTTTAAACTCGAAGTAAATGTTTTTCGCGAGGCCACAAACAAACAGACTTGACGAAAATCACCGCCAAGTTTTGAATAAAAATAGTCTTGTGTGTATCTAACGGAATCTCAGTAGACTACCGGGCGGTTAAATTAATATCAATTTAACGGAAAATCAACAGGGCAGAGGATGGCCACAAGTTCGCGTTTATTGTCTAAGCTACGATATTCCCGAGAAGGAGTATAGTAGGTAGTTTGCAATAATCCTCCTACCGATGATTCCGCGCCCAACTTGCTCTCTCTCTCTCTCGATAGTCGCACTTGCTGCTGTTCCAGTTACAATTGACCGGGTAATCTTTCGCCTTGATCGGTCGCCGGTATCAGCCGGCGCAGCAGCGTAAAGTGAAAAAACTCGGGCCAAATAACGCCCGAGTGGCGCATAACGCGGCCCGATATAAATAGAAAGTGCCCCAGTAGGATTTTCCGCGCGCGTATACGCTTTTCTACGGCGCTTGAATAAATACATAAGCAGGCGGCGGCAGTAGCGCACTACTCTCCCGAGCGATAAAATCGAAAACGCCTGCAACTCGTGAGCTCGCTTTTCATTTTCTCTCTCCTCGACGTCCTCGACGTGAGGGAGTAGTATATGGCTGGTTGACGGGAAGAGTGAGAGAGAGAGAGAGAGGGAGGGAAAAGGTGGTCTCGAATTCAACGCTTTCCGAGTTGGAAGGGACTTCGTCGCTGGGCCTTTACGGGAGATTTATGATTTTGGCTGTTTGGATAGACTTTTAGGGACTGTACGTGGCCGTTATTGTAATGACGAACACGACAGCTAAGTGCACATTTGTATTTACTCCTTTATTGGCTGCGCGTTTTCAGTGATTCGAGCGTTCGCAATGTGTCAGTTAGTTATTTTCAATTTATTCAATATAACTACAATTTTCATTTTCTTTTCATGTTCACTCGATTTTCGAAAAATAACATTTTTTTAACAAAAAATAAATTGTAAAATTCATTTGTATTTTTGGAAACCTTTATAAAACTATATATATAAAGCAACCCATTTGAAAAAGTCTTTCATAAAAGTTGTTTTTCTTTTTTAGATGAAAGCCATTTATATTCTCTCTTTTTCTCTTTATTAATCAGATATTTTTAATCATTATTGTGAGAATAAAACATTAAAGAATTAACATACTCCGGTACTTATGAAAACTTTATCAAAACTTATTCCAGCGTAATTATGAATTTCCATATTCCCTTTATTAAAAGACTCAAGAGTGAGAAAACTTTTAAGACGCCCTACGATAAAAGTTTCAAGCGAATGTCCCAACAGATTCCAAGAATATTCATTAGCAAGTCGTCCGTTTGTTAAAATACGGTACCATTTCAGAATCCGTTTTAAAACGGTACCTTCTCAAATCCGTTTCGATAAATATTTTTATTCAAACTTGGATTAATCTTCAGAGTATTTAAAAATGCACAAAATGTACAATTACAGATTCTCTACAAAAAAAACTACAAGAGTATAAAAGAAAATTTTGAAGAGATAGTATTCCTATTAAAGTCTACAACCGAAAATGTATAGCATATGCTCCCCGACCGGCATTTCCAATCGTCAAGTTGACAAGACGTCAGCGGCGCTTATTATCTTGCAGAGGCGCGTGCGCACGTTCTAACATATCGCAACTGCGCTCGCGACGATGAATTACCCAGGCCCTAGGCGAAACGTCATAAAGCGCCGCACGAATGCTTCGACTCCCTCACTCTCTCTCCGCAGCTCTTTTACGATGCGTACTCTCCTCACGTTTCGCGAGCCCCTTTCACGCCTAGGTACTCTTTCAGCGCGGCGGCCTTTTACACTTTACACTCGTGCGTGAGCGAGAGCGTAACTGCTGGCTTTCTCCTTTATTTTTGCGAGCTACCTAGACGTCCCCGTCTTCCGGGACGTTTTATAATAAGAAAAGCCGAGAGTACGCGGAGAGAGCGGCTTGCAGGCTTACGAGCACTGCACCTATACTCGCTCCCTCTCGCTCGCTCTCTCCTCGCATTATCCGCGATTGAATTTCAATGTCGAAGCAGTTCTCTCTCTTTCGTGTTCGCTCTCTCCCTCCCTCCCTGCCTCTCTTCGACACTCTTTCTTTTTCGCTCGCTTGCGCGAACTCGAGCTTTTTCGAACGAGCGCGCGCGCGAGCATGACTCGGGAAGCGCTTGTCGAACGAGTGATTGATTTCTTTCTTTCTCTTTCTGCGAGCGCGCGGCACTGGGAGAGATTATTTGTCTCTCCGTGTACTGCACACGCTCTCGCCTTTTTACAAATATGTCCCATTTTCGCCTCTCCTTTGTTTCTTCGCGTTCCTTTTACCCGCTGAACTATCGCTCCTTTCTCCCTTTAAGGCCGTGAGAGCGCTTTCGTCTTTTTCTCCCTTTGCCCGCGCGCTGAAATAACAGACGCGCCGCCGTCTGGGAAATCATTAATTTCTCTTGGCTGGAGGGAGATTAAAAATTTTCGTGGCGGATCCTCTGCGCGGCCAGGTGTGCGTACTTACACTTACTTCCAAGACGTCTGGCGCGAGAGGAATTTCAAGCGGTTCAGTGGTAAATAATTTCACTCCTCTAGACCTTTCGTTTCGTCTTTGGACACCATGTTACTTCTTTCAAGTACTTACAATATCTCCAGAGACAATAGAGTTATCTCCATAATTTATGACTTCTCGCAGAACAAAATAGCTGATTTTTTTCCACTAGAAACACGCGGCTTAAGGTACATCCTCCTTAAAAACTTTTTTTTATACACATCTATATTAATATGGTGTATTATGTTCGCTTTTATTGCCTTATATATTATGCACGTTTATTTTCATAGTTCTCGTTAAGCCAGTAATGCAGCTAATATTCCCCCCCATGATTCTATCTCGCATAGTCAAGGAGAACTTAATTTATAACTCATAACTGGCAGCTCTGAATTTTAACATTGCCACCCATTCAGTGAATTCCATTGATAACTCGAGCCTTAGAAATACACGAATGGTCGTGTTTAGATTAAAATTCTGAAAAACATACATTTGGCGCGTCTACTTAAAAACTTGTCTCTTGTTCCCTTTAAAAAAAAGGGAATAGAAACGAAAAATAGAGGAAGGGCGAGCAAAACGGCAACAGTCACAGCCGGCGGTGGAAGGAACGTAAAAATGTCTTAGCGTCGGCTAAAATATATTTCCTTCGAATGTAGCAGCAACAGTAGGAGTAGCAGCGACGGCGACCGCCTTTCCTCGCGTGCATTTTCTATCTCGCCTCGGAATCTGCATTTCCGTGAGCGCAAGCGCGCAAGTTTTGATGAAATGCTCTCTCCGCGCGCGACTTTACCTCCGACCCTCAACCCTCGCATGCAGAACTATATACACACATACACTTTCCCTCTCTTTCTCTCACATAAGCGTACGTCTTAACGTTTCCTTTAGCTCTTGGGTTCGCGAGTCCACTTGGGAGGATTAAAATTAATTAAATTTTCATAGCGCAGGACGCGGAAATAGAACGGCAAGAACGGAAGGGAGAGAGAGAGAGCTTCGTGCATGCGAAACAAAAGTGCAGCGTGGCTCATTGTGTCGCTAATAGTCAGGAAAAGAGCGCGAACCTCGCTGGTACTAACGATACCGAGAAAAGGAGAAAGAAAGGAGACGACAACGACGGATTAAGGAGATAAGATGAGATAAGCATTTTGTGATAAATTTTGTAAAGCACAACGTCGGGACTGGGACTACGAGCTGTCTGCAAATGCGCCCTGGATTATCAACGCTTCATCGCGCTACGATTTCCATTACGCGGATGAATTTGTAATGCCTTCGCGATAATTCTATCTTCTAAAAGTTTACCTCTGCTTTTGTGGAGAATTCAACGTAATTCAAGTACCTTTTATTATTAAGTTAGTGAAAAAATAAAAATATTTAAAATAGTAGTTGGTATAATCCTTCAAAAAGTAAAAAAAAGTGTACCGAACTCGTATATATACTTCACGTAGGTACTAGAAAAAGTAACAATAGATGCTTTCTTTTATTTTACAAATTGGTATGCACTTGATTGTAACGTGTGTTTAATTTATTGCGGAGCTTAAATTTATTTGTTCGTAGATTCTGGGCAGAGCAGTAATATTCAATTACCAGAGCTCATTTTATTTCAAGTTGATGGCATTCGAGACTGAAAAATGGCGAGTTTAACTGTAAGCGAAATGAAATTCATAATTGAATGTATACAAGTTGAAATTACGAAATAAATAACAGGTTTTCGATAGTTAAAAGGTTATTTGCAAAATTTTTTTAATGCAATTTAATCTACATTGCTGCACCGCAACTGGAACGAATCAAAATTTTTTTAATGCAATTTAATCTACATTGCTGCACCGCAACTGGAACGAATCAAAATAAAAGGCTCTTTGAGTATCGACATTGCGTTAAATATTTATATAGTCTTTTATGTTATTATTATTTATTCTGACCAGAAAATTTATAAATGAAATATAAAAATTATTATTTTATTTTGGAATAAAATTACTTTTTTGAGGTATCATTGAGATTATTTGACTACTGAGAATGGTTTTATTGAAACGATTTATTGAAATGAAAATTAACGGGAACAATATGGTAAAAGATTTTTGTTTTAACCCAAAAAATCGGCATTAAATGAACGTTGGAATTCATTAAAGTAAATAAGAGAATTATTTGAGTAGGACTATTTACACCAAAGACCACAATCTGTTGCAATCGGGACTTAATCATCAAAAGGGAACAAATTAAATTGAAACTAATCATGCTGCCCGTGCCTCTGCGTGAACGCATTTAGTAGGGTGTGACAGTGTATTTCAAATATCTGTGGTTGCAGTACTACCTCAGCGCTTTTTGGATTTAGATCAGTACTGATGCAGCACATTGGCTCTCTTCTGGTTTGTTTTCCCCCCAATGTTAGGGCAACATTGACAGGTCGCGTCAAACACGGTTGATACCATTTTCGTTCAGCCAAATTTTTCCCTGTTGTATGGCGGTAGAGAAGAAATTAATGTGACACTTGTGACACTTGGTTTTGTTCCTCGCACGCGTATTGCGCCCTTTAGCACCGAAAAGTCACTGCAGCAGCCAAAAGTTTTAGTTTCTCTTTCTCTTAACCGCGGCTATAACAATGCATCAAACACCTGCGGTTGTAATGCAAGCAAACTCGCGCCAGCTGATTTACAAGCTCCAGTCGGTACAATATGGAGCCCCTTACGCAGACTCCGACGCTTCTTTCTTTCGCAGCAACGGAGAACTTAATTTTCGCAGTACACACACCTCGCGAGCGAGTAAATAAATTTCTAGCCGGCTGACAAAAAAAAGCAACAACGGCCGCGCATACAGCTTTCCCCCGGACTAGCTCCATAACCCATTGGGGCGCGCGTGCGCGCACTTTTTCAGGGCGCTGCAGTGAAAAGTCGCGATACAAAGGAGAGGCAAAATAAAGAGAGCGTACCAGAGCGCGCTAGAGAACAAAAGAGAGCGTGCGCGTGAAAGGGTTAGGAGGGTAATATCCTGCGGTTCGGTCCGGCCGGCCAGTCGCGGAGTGATGTACGAGTGCGATGTATTATATGCATGCAGATAGGGCTTATACACACGCCTCGTGTGATGACTTTCTCAACCCTCCCCACCCCCTCCTGCGCGCGTGCTGTTCAATGATTTCAAAGTACACGAGGTAAGTTGTGGAGGTGGAAAGAGTAAAGAAGTGGCCGGGGGAGCAAGAAACTTTTGCAATTACTTAACTCGACGGGATAACATTAATTAGGTGCACTTTTAAAATACGAGCCAGACTTGCGTTTTCGCTCTGTCTCAACTTCCACCGTCTGGAGACAGACTCAGACTCTGCCGCGTGAAGAAGAAGGAGTGGGAGACGACGATGCAAAAAGCTAATTCCCTTCGGCCCATTAATAACGCAATGATGAGAAGAGCTGGGACAAGTATGAAGTGATGTACGGGTATTATAGGCGAGAGGAAAGTTAAAACTCCATGATAAACGAGCTTTGATTAGGTACCGTGTAAGTGTTAAAATTTTCTACACTCTAAATTAGATAATTATTCCGTAAGCAATTATATGATAATCTAGTTAGCATAGATTAGTGGTTGGGATAAAAGATCTTATGCCTTTAGAATGCATTTAAATTATGTAATACATGGTACATTAAAGACCGAGTACATAAATTTTGACTAAGATTAGCGCTATTTCTACACAGTAGGTAGACAAAATTTAACATCTCATGTAGATTCAACAGCAAACTGTTGCTGAATTTACATAAAATCAGTAACTAAATCATGCACACAAGAAGTCTTATAATTAATTAATTAATTTCTTTATTTTCTACCATTTTCTTTATTGTGACAAACATTTTTAGATCAAACTAACTATTTAAAATATGCTCTGTATTGAATACAAATAAGGAACGTTGATATTGGTGACTAAACTATATCAGTCAAATAGACAATCTTCATGAAATATTTTGTAAATATTTGGTTTTTATTCATAGTTTACTGATATATTAGTGCCTAAGTATTACAGGAATATTAATGAATGGATCAAAGTGAACTTATTGAATATACTATGAATTCAAAGATGATTTTTTTTTATTTTTGCAATTTGAACCTCTGTTTAGAGATTATTTTGCTTCATACACAATAGTTTACATTTTTATAGTATACATATTTTGAACTAAATATTAAGATTACAGTCTTTTAAGAAACTGAAGATCGCTTTACAAAGACAAATGGACGGATCGTACAAGAGAACTTCGCAGCATAGAGGCAGACTAAGTTTCAGTTTAAATAATTTTTCTAAGAATTTAGATCTGTTATTATCGTATAAGGGGCATTGCCATAATATATGATTAGCATCTTGTACTGGATCACCACATTGACATTTGGAATGAGGTACTACGCCAATGGGAGCTAAGGATGCCCCCAGGCTGTAGTGCCCAGCTCTGATATGATTAATCGTCGTAATTATTTCTCGTGGTAGGTTTTTGTTGTGGTACCAGGGTTTAGAATATTTCTTATAATAGTTTTCGAAGTACTTATAGGATTTTTAACAAAATGTCGGGTTCATGACTGGAGGCTGCTTTCGCTAGTGATGATTAGATCAGATGATTAGAATTTCAATTGAGTATCAGTGGAAATGCATAATCTTTTAATTGCTACCTTCCCATTAGGAAATAAATTTCATGCTTGTAATACGTAACATTTTCCTTGTATCGACGGGTAGAGGTGAAAAATAACAGTTAACAAAAGGGAATTTTTTAAACATATTTCAATTTGAATTACGCGTTATTGAAAACCTCTCGCTAGCTGTAATTAAAGTGAATTTAAAATTCAATTGAACTTTAATCCTATTTCAGGGAATAGCGTAACTGAGAGAAAAGTTTTGGAAAAATTACTATACTGTGTCGTAAAGCTACCACAGACTGTAAAGACCTAAAAAATTACCATACTTTACAGTAAATTTTACAATAAAGTATAGTAAATTTTCCTATATTTCTGGTAAAATTTCTTATAAAGTATGGTAATTTTTTGGGTTAATAATTTTTACTAAACTTTTTTTTCTCAGTGAATTAACCAAAATTAATATTTATATCAGCTTACAAACAAGTAATTTGAAGGCGGCTAAAGCGAGTAGCAAAGTTATACCTCGAAACAAAGTTAAAAAATACCTCTTTGTTCGCTTGTCAAACATCATTGAACAATTTTTATCTCTGCTTCGCCTGCCGACTCGCGTATAACGCGAGCATTATAATCAAAATGCTAGAAAAAATTTTTTTTTATTCAAATGTTATTCATGAATCCAATACCCGTGCGCAACATGACTCTGAGTTAGCCCGAATAACCGTGACGAAAAAACCGCGAACAAAAAAATTAATGACAAAAATAACATCCGAAAATGCGTCGGGAGAAAGGCACCAACGCAGAATATATACCTACAGCGAGCCAAAAATATAGAAAATTTGACTCTAAAACCACTATAAAATATAGTGCGATTTTGTCACAGCAATAATTTTTTAGTAATTTTAACTAACAAAATAGTTTTTACGAATAAAAAATATAGTTATATTAACTATATAATCTTGCAGAAAACCAAATGAGAAACTTACTATGTTATACAATTAAGTAAAATATAGTTGAATAAAATATAGTTAATATTACTATAACCCCTCTACTTAAAATATAGTTCTATATTTCATAAAATACTTATTTTAGCTACACATTTTAGTTTGGATTAAAAAAAGACATACTTAAAGTTTTTGATTTAAATTTTTTATTAATAAATCTTCTGGATATAAACAAATTTTTATTTTTTTTTTTAATTTATAAACACATGAAAATCGGCCAAACATTTAATTTCGCTTCACATTTTTGTGTCATCACAATCAATTACTTCATGTAGATTTTAAATAGTCCTCAATACTTTGGTCTTCGTCGGCACTTCAAAATCGACTAACGAGTTTGGCTGTTATAATATATATGTCCTTTCCCAACATTATTCGTATTTGAAAGGTGAGAGTGTAAATTTCTTGAATAGCTTCTAAACGTTTGTTTATTTAGAAATGCGTCAAATTTACTAAAAAATATAGTGTGATTTTGTCACTACTAATATTTATAGAAAATACAAGTTAATTTTAAGGTTTCTTATACTTGGACATTTATGAAACATTTACTATAAATATTTAGTAAAATTGATCATGGTTTTCAAGTTAAAAGAACATGAAAAATTTATTTGGAATTACTAAATTTATTTGGAATTACTAAATTTTAAAT
Source organism: Torymus sinensis (assembly GCA_030522985.1). NCBI lineage: Eukaryota > Metazoa > Arthropoda > Insecta > Hymenoptera > Torymidae > Torymus > Torymus sinensis. The sequence goes on from JAPYZP010008191.1 coordinate 12,026, forward strand.
AGTAGAAGGAACTTATTTATTTTTATCAAACTTTACTATATATTATGTTTAATTTAACTTTTTGTGTTTTACTATAATTAATAGTTGTATTTACTATAAAATTATATTTGAAAATATTGTTAATTTTTAAATAAAATATAGATACTTGTACTAAATCGTACTTTATTACAACTTATAGTCATTATCTCTATAGGGACTTTTTGTTGAGTGTAAACACAACATAACTGGGCTAAAGGGCTCGAATTAACGAGCTTTTGACGTATTCGATAATGAAAGGGACAGGCGCGCAGCA
>JAPYZP010008194.1:0-11229 GCA_030522985.1 Torymus sinensis
ATTCATATTCTGGGCGGACATAACAATATTTCAGTAATATTTCATAGAAATATTTCTGTAATATTCCGAATCTTAGTCTGTAATATTACAGAAATATTATAGAAATATTTGATGCTGTGTGGGTGGCAATTGGGAATTCAATTCATGGAACGAATCTGGTGTGTGAGCGGCGGAAGATATAGAGAGTTCGCTGGTCGAGAGGCTGGCAGCGCACCTATTAACATGAAGTGTGCGGGTATTTCTCGTATCAGCGATTTATAGAGAGAGAGAGAGAGAGAGAGAGAGAGAGAGAGAGAGCACGTGATGCGCTTAGTAGAGAGGATCGGGCCGCCACCCGATGCGACGCTTGGTCATACTACTCTAATAACACATCAAATACAGATAGACAGCTCGTGTCCGGTGAGATGTGCGCCCCGGCGCATGTTTCCCAGGATGCTCGAGATCGCACAGGAGACGGTGCGGAGAATGTTGACAGAGGGTGTGATTGAGCCGTCGGCGAGTCATTGATGTAGCGCGCCAATGATTGTGAGACAAGCGAACGGTGGGCACTGATTCTGCATCGATTTTCGCGAATTGAATAAAGTCACGCGCCCTGATACGTATCCGATACCAAGCGTCGATGCAATTCTGGATCGGCTGCGGGATTCTTGCTGCTGCTTGCGGCTGCTTCCAAGTATTGCTTAACGAGTCGAGTAAAAAGTACACGGCGTTCACAGTGCAGGGTTCGGGACTGTGGCAGTTTCGGCGCATGGCGTTCGGCTTCATTAATGGGTCCGCGACTTTTTCAAGGTTGATTGACGCGTTGTTCGGGCCGGAATGCCAACCGCATGTATTCGGGTATTTGGATGATGTAATTTTCATCACGAAAAAGTTTGAGAAACACTTATATTGGTTAGAGTTGGTATTACAGCGAATCGTGGACGCGGGACTCGCGATTAGTTTTGAGAAATCGGAGTTTTGTTGTCAACAAGTCGCATATTCAGACTACTTATTAGACGCGGAAGGATTGCGGCCCAATCCAGAACGCGTGCCGTTACTTAACAAACCTGCGCCCAGCAATGTGAAACAATTGCGAAGGTTTTTAGGCATGGTAGGGTGGTACTTGCGATTTATCCGAGGCGAAAGCGGGATGGGAGAGTAATTGTGATCAATAATACTCATTGGTGAACCAGATTTAAAAGCTAAATATCTCAAGTATTTCCTCTGAATTGCTTCAATTCTATTTATGTGAATAGAAGCGGAAGGCCTCCAGACCGATGAAGCATAAGTTAGAGTAGGAACTACTAGAGTTTTAAATAGCGTTATTAGAGAATACGGATTCTTAAAGTCTTTTGAAGAACGAGTAATGAAGCCAAGGGATTTACTAGCACTTGAAATAATGTAGTCCATGTATTGTTGGAAAGATAGTCGATTATCAATACGAACGCCCAAGTCCTTAATACACGACGACGATTGTATGAAATGTGCGATGATCTTATACTGATAGTTAAACGCATTAGATTGACAAAATGAGATGGTGCTGCATTTATCAATGTTAAAGTTCATACCATTCACATCAGACCAAATAAAAATAGAATCAATATCTTTTTGTAAATTAGAGGCATCTGGGTGATCTGATTGACAGAACAAGAAAAATTGAGAGTGCTTAATGTATGAATTAATATAATTAATATAGAGAATAAATAAAATTGGCCCGAGATGTGATCCTTGTGGCACTCCCGAGGTGACATTGAAAGCAGCAGATTGAAAGCCGGATACACGTACAATTTGAGAGCGATTTAAAACAAAAGTTTCTAACCAGTGGAATGCAGAACCTGTAATACCCAGATTCCAAATTTTCCACAAAAGACGTTTATGGTTAACTACGTCAAAAGTTTTGGAAAAGTCAGTGTAAATCGCATCAACATGGTGCATATTATTTATATATTCATTAATAAAATTTATGTACAATTTGTGATCGCAGATCTACCTCTGATAAATCCATGCTGCTGCTCGATAATAATTCCTGCAAATTTATCAATTAAAATGTCCGAAACAATGTGATCTAAAAGTTTAGGGATTGAACTGGTTATAGTAATCGGTCTGTAGTTAGTGACAGAGTGTTTATCCCCAGATTTGAACGACAGTTTCCAAGATTTTGGAAAGTACCCGAGCGGCAAGGAACTATTTAAGAGCGACAGCAGAGGTGTAGCAAGGTTGACTGCGCAGTTCTTTAAAAACGAAGCCAGGATACCATCAGGACCAGGGTTGTAGTTTGCATGAAGATTGTTAATGTATTTCAGTAAGCACTCATGATCCAGCGAAAAGTCAGATATTACAGCTTAGTTTGATAGGTTAGGTTGGTTGGATAAACTATTATTACTATAGGTAGGCGAAAAATATGCGGCAAATAAATTACAAATTTCTTGTCCATCAATGGCATTGCAATTATTAAATGCGACATTATTCGGTAAATCAGAGTCCGATTTTTTCGATTAATGAACGCCCAGAAGGCTTTGATGTTACAGTTAAGTTTAGATTCGGTGTTAGCAATATAATCTTTGTAGCAAGACTTTGCTCTTTAATATATAGTGCTCTCAAACGTTTAAATTCGAAGTAATCCGAAAGGTTGTTGGTTTTTTTCCACAGTTTATGAGCAATTTTTTTCTGTACAGTAAAATCTTTAAGAGTACTCGTGTACCAAATCGGAAAATGATTGTTATATGAACGCCTAGTGGGTACGAAACGACCCAACGGTACTTCAAGACAATTGTAAAAATATTTGACATTAGACTCTAAGTCCGGGCCTGATGTAACGCTATTCCAATCTACATCGCTAAGATAGGTATTTATCGCATTATAATCAGCTTTGCTAAAATCTAAACGAGAAAAAGGTATGCAAAAATTTCCGCAATCGTCTACTTGCACAGCGATGTAAAGATGATCATGATGTTCATCCGTCTTCAGAAGCTGATCCTCGAAGTCAAGAAGTTTAAGGTTAGAAATTGAAGAGAAAAGAAGGTCCACAGATTATCCTTTTTGTTGATGTGTGGGAAAAAGTTGAGCCATATTTAGATATGAGTAGGTGTTGCCCAGAACAGAGATACAGCCTTTATGATTTGGCGGTACGTAGTCGAGAAAATCTGCATGAAGTCCATCAGAATTAATCCAAGGGGTTGATGGAAAATTGTAATAACCAATGATGAGAAAGTTGTGTTCTGGATAGCGGACTGCAAGTTCTTCGATGACTTCTGCGTCTCCATATGGCAATAGAGTGAGATTGTGGGGGTGAATAAACGGCCCTGATAAGCAGCTTAGTAGTACCGCTTTTGACTAAAATGAATTTTTGTTCGACAGAATGACAGTTAATAACTACAGGTAAAGAAATGCTTTCTTTGTTTACACCAATTAAAACGCCGCCGCCACTTGAGCATTGACTGGTAAGTCGGCTACGATCCTGTCGGTAAATTTTGTAGTTCTTTAAACCCAGCTTCACATCATCAAAGCCTGGGAAAAGATTTGTTTCCGTGAAAATAATAACATCTGGAGTATGTACTAAGGAATACAGATTAAAAGAGAGCGTATCAGTTTTTGTGCGTAGCCCACGAACGTTTTGATAATAAATAAGCAGTTCTCGTGATGCGCGAGAAGACTGCAAATTTAATCCTTTTTTGAAGAATTCATTTTAGCGTTGATGATTTTAGGAACATCTCTAACATATTTTATGGTTTTATTGACGTCCGTGTTTTCCTGATTAAGAGAATGAAGTTCCTTACGAAGATTTTGCAAATGCTGAAGTTGTTTAGGCGTTAAATCAGCAAAAATGGATATACCTGAGGTAGCTTGAGGTAGCTTACGCTTACGAGAGAGATTAATAGCTCCCGAACAGATACAAGGTCACTGACGGCATGAGACCGCTCCGGAACACCAAGCATACGGAGATTATTTTTTCGAGCAAGACGATCATTCCATTCAGCAAGCATTTCCTGAGTTTGAGAATCTGGTAAAGTAGCAGAGGCCGCAACACTACTCTCCAACAAGTCAAGTCTGCCCAAAGCGGAAGCTATATTATCTTCGTTCACTTTCAAACGGGCGTTTATCGACTCTATTTTATCCATCAACTCTTTGGTATTTGCATCACGTTTCACACAAATTTTCTCCCAGAGGTCATCAAGTGAAGAAACTACAGTAGTAATGTCACTACTCGATGTTGAAGGTGATGATAAAGACTTTTCCTTGCGAAGGTGGCCACAGCATTTTCTAAAAGAACCGTTTTCGAGGCGCCCGGCGCGGTCCGGCTTTGCGCAACCGTCATGAAAATAGGTATTGCAACCAGGACAGCATGCAGCAGACAACAAATTAGCCATTGGTTGTTTGTTCGGGCAGGAAAAGCATTTAATCCCGGAATTTGGCATCGTAAAAAGAAATAAAGAAAAGGCAGAGTAACTGGATATACTAGATATTAGCTTGAAAGTAAGGTAAACTTTGTAAACATAAACACACGAGCTAGCGTAAACACGTCTGTACACTTGGACGGTTCAGAGACAACTGATGATAGTCCGAACTAAAGATACTCCGAAAGGAGCAGGAGTGGGTGTGGGAAGAGCGCGAACAAGAAGCATTCGAGAAATTGAATCAAACATTATCCTCGGCGCCAGTTCTCGTCCGCCCGGACTTTAATCACACGTTCTTTGTACAAGCAGACGCTAGCTCGCACGTGATAGGAGTAGTACTAACACAGAATTTTGTGGACGAAGAACACCCTATAACGTACGTAAATCGCGTGCTGAGCCCTGCCGAAGCTAACTACACTGTAACAGAGAAGGAATGTTTAGCACTATTATTCGAGATACAAAAATTTAGGCCGTTCTTGGAGGGGTATAAGTTTGTCGCGATCACCGATCACAGCGCGCTTACTTGGTTGCGTAACCGAAAAGAGCCGACGGGGAGACTCGCGTGGTGGGTTTTAGAGGTGCAGCAGTGGGACTTCGAAATCATCCATAAGAAAGGCGCGCTCAACCACGTCCCCGACGCACTTTCTCGCGACTTAGGGGAGAGCGAAATTGCGAACTTTTCGCTGACAGTCGACGCATGGTATGCGAAGCGAATCGCAGAAATACGCGCGCGGCCAGAAAAATTCCCTCAAAGGTGAGTTAAAGATGATATGCTCTATAAGTATACGAGCGATCGTCTCCTCGATCCAATAACAAATTGCGAGAAGTGCAGGCGCCTAGTGGTACCAGCAGATCATAGAGAGAGGGTATTGAGAGATGCCCAAAGAGAGGAGTCTTCGGGGCACTTCGGTGTCTCGAAGATGTATGACAGAGTCGCCCGCGAGTACTATGGGCCGGCGTGTGGCATTAGGTGCACGGCTTTGTGCGGCGCTGTGAGGACTGCTAGCATTATAAGTCTGTGCAATCTGCACCGCAAGCGCTAATGGGAAAGCGCGTGGTAGAGAGGCCATGGGTGGTCGTCGCGGCGGACATGATGGAGCTTCCGCGCAGTATGAACCAATTCAAATATCTTCTGGTCGTCCATGACCTTTTTACGCACTGGGTAGAGCTTAAACCACTCCGTTTGGCCGACGTGAGGGCCGTCTCAAGCGCGATGGAGGAGTTGATCTTGTTTAGAAGGGAAACTCCGAATTACTTTCCGACAGATAACGGGAAGTAGTTCGTGAATAAATATTTAGAGATGATTCTTATAGAGTACGGGATTAAGCATATTACTACGCCCCCATATCACCCGCAGAGCGATCCAGTTGAGCGCACGAATCGCACATTGAAAACGCTAATAGGAACCTTCGTAGATTCGGATCACAAGGGTTGGGACAAAAATTAGCACGCGTTTAGACACGCAATTAACAACGCGACGCAAGCGACAACGAAAGTTTCTCCCGCGTTTTTGAATTTTGGTAAGCAGCCAAATCCAGTAAAAAGTTGAAGGCGAGAGGTAGAATCGAGGGAGTGGTAAAAATAGACCCCTCGGAATGGCAGGAACGTTTAAAGAGGCTAGATGCGCTCCGAAATCTTGTGGCGAAACAAATTGATATCAAGCAAGAGCAACAGAAGCAAGACTATGGTAAAGGAAGGCAGCCCGTGGAGTTTAATGTTGGTGATTTGGTGCTGCGAAAGCAACATTCACTTTCAAACGCTGCGCGCGCCTTCTCCTCAAAGCTCGATGTTAAGTATGCCGGGCTCTTGCAGATCTTGGATGTTCATTTACTAGAGGTTTATATATTAGAAACCAGCTCAAAAAAGCAAACAGCGAATGCGCATGTGTCAGAGCTAAAAAGGTGGATTTCACCAAGAAAAGCGAAATGAAAATAAGCATATGTTATGGTATATAATTTTTGTTTGGTTGTGTGTATGCTCGGTGACGATTGCATGTAAAATAGTAGTAAGGTATATGTTTGAATGTATAGGGTGGAGGTGACACGACGCAAAAAAAATGTTTTGATTTACAGGTGTAGGGCATCGTCTGTCGGAGAAGAGAGGAACGGTATGGATGCTGATAGAAAGCCGGAGGGTCCCCGGGAAGGCCCGACGGAAAGCGAGTCACGGGAGCGCCGCGAAGGGGCGACGGCTGGCGTTGCCGCCGTAGCATCGAGCGTTGCAGTCCCCTGTTTGCGAGCCGTTGCGGAGGATGTGTTCGCCCTCCCCGACGGGGCGAAGTGTAGAGCCGCGGTTGAGCCTCTGCCGGGAATTCCCGAGGAGGAGGAGGACGGAGGTCTACTGGAAGAACCCCCGTACGATGCTGGCCCCGTCGCCGCCGACGCGATCGAGATCTTGCAGGTCCAGAGCGAGGCGGTGACGGACGACCGCAGCGAAGAGGTTACAGGCCAGCAGACGGACGAGGTCACACGACTCCGAGGCAATTCAGGCGATAGACCGGAGCCCCTCGGCCGAGAGGGTACATTGGAGGTTACGGATCAAAACCCGCAGCCTCCGATGTTCCCGGAAATTGTAGGCATTTTAGGAGGCGAGGCCGCCGCCGTGCCCATGGAATGGGACACGGCTCCAGTCTCCTCGACGAGACTGTTCGAGCGCCTCCGAAATCTGGCAGCAATGCGCGGTGTTCAGGAGCGGAGAGTGCGTAGAGCGCTTACGCTGGCATGAATATCGCGCCGGCCAGAATCTTGGAGGACGAGCGCCGTCGGCAGAACGAGGAGCGAGCAGGCACGGGGAGAAGGAAGAAAAAGAAGAAGAAGTCCAAGGGTCTCGCCTTGCATAAGGAAGATATAGAGTAGATGCTCTTTAGCACCGACTGAGTAGAGAGACAGGTGAGCCCGGAGGAAAGAGCGCAGGAGGGGCTGGAGAGAGGTGTGAGCCTTTTGATAGCACAAAACGCTGCACTGCCCCCGGAGCGCCCTGTATTCCGAACCGTGCGAGGTAGGGAGAGACGGGAAGAGAGCGTAGCGCCTAGCGCACCTCGAAATCCTCCATCCTCGAACGTCTCCCCGCCCGGCCCGGAAAGAGGCGACAGGAGGAGAACCGGCCGTCGGGAGTCGACAGCGGCAGACGACGGCCGGATGAACTATGCGCGACCCCCCCCCCCCCCCCCCCCCCCCCCCGCGGCAAAACACTACGTCCCAGTGGACCTATACGTGGACGGGAAGCCATTCGCGTGCTTTCATTGTCACCTTCCACGGCATCGCCTGGCAGAGTGCGAGCGACCCCGCAACCAGCTCGTCTGCTTTAAGTGTGGACGGCTGGAAGTGACGATCCACACATGCCCGCGATGCGGGCCGACTCACTCCGCGTTCCTTGCCGACAGGAAGGAGGCGTCAGTCGTAATCGTCTGTATCAGTCGCAGAGGGGCCGGTGCCCGAAACACCCGTGGATAAGAAGAAGCGAGTCCGGCGTGCGAAAAAGAAAAATAAGGCGCAGTGGTTTGCTGCGTCGCTGCTACAGCAGATGCAGTCGCAGCAGCCACGGGGGGGGGCTGTCTCCAACGACGCTGGGGCGGCTCATTAGAGTGCGGAAGGGACAGTAGACAGGCTCGTCAGATTCATCTGACTGAGCAGCCTGCCCCCTTCCAACAGCGAGCTCGTCCTGGGCTTTTCCCGGAGCCCAGGGTGCGAGATGAAGAGGCGCCAAGTAAAGCGCATCGAGACGAGTACGCAGTAGTAATGACTGTGAAAATAGGTTAAGGAAGGGACTGCATGAGAGAATGGAAGAAACAAAATATGGTATTTGGTAATTTAATAAATATTTGCTGACAGCTGAGTTGTACTCGCACGCGAGCGGGGCGTCTTAGAGCTTCGTTGGTGGGATTTGAACACCAGCCATAATTTAGAGTGTGCACGAGGCGGTGGCCATTTGTGGGCACGGGGATGCTGAAGCCCCCGATCTCGGAGAGATCAATGGCTTGGGAGGGGCTGTGACGAGGAGCACGCTTAGCAGCAGTACCTTCGTTGAGTCGCATTCCTCGGTGCCTGCGTTGCTTACAGCCTGTGTATATAGGCAGTGTTGCTGCTACATACAACACGGCTGTTTGTTATGTTTTGGGAGGATTCGGCAACACGGCTAGGAAGCCAAGGAGTTCGGTCCTCAAGGTGCAAGGCAAGCATAGACATGGAGAGGCACAAGGGCCGGAGAAGAGGAGAGACGCCGAAAAGCGCCAGAGCTCGCGGCTCATTGTCGCCGCGAGACAATCAGTCTCAGCTGAGTAGACAACGCGCGCGCAAGCTATCACCCGCATGCACACGCCTCTTTTAAAGAGATTGAGAGGAAGATAGCAAGCCACCTCGCCCACAGCAGGGAAGCCTGCATCAGCCAGCCGGTACTGCTGGCCGTTTCCACCTGCCACGAGCCGCCATCCTTGCCACTCTCAACCGCCGGCATCACCAACTCGGCCAGAACGGCCGACCCGATCAACCTCGGCTAGGTGACGAGTCAACGTAGCGAGTCAGCGCAGCGTTGTGCGTGGCATTGCGTCAATTTCCGTTCCGATTGTCCGGTTGTGTTATGTAATTTGCTTATAATAAAGTTAGAGTTCATCGATTGGTTCTTGCTTAATTTACGAGAACCCCTTTCCTCTAAATATCCTCTCAGCACAGCAGTCAGCTTCCCACCAACTCCGCGGCAGTTGGAGCGTCAGCCTCCAGATCCTGCGTAAACAAATAAGTTACAAAATATGTATCATTTTATTTACAAAAAATTTTTTCTTAAAAAATCGGTTTTGCCCTTTTTATGTTCAGTGTATACTGAGTCTTAAGTCAAAAGAATTTTTAAATTATTTTTCAAGGTTACTCTAGATAATGCAAAATACATTTGTATTAAATCATATTGAATGGAATTTCTTCTTTTAAAGGGCTCAAATTTATTCATGGTATTAAAACTGTAATTCCAGTTTTATTTCCAGTAATTATTTCATCTTTTATTACATATTCACCTAAAGATCTGACTATTAATCTCGTTACATTACAGAGACCATCTTCCAAATTCAAATTTCTTAATAAAATTATAATGGCACCTAATTTTAAAATTGTTATGTGTTAAAAAGTTTATGTGTTACAAGGCCGTTTGGAGTTACCGAATAATTCAATTGTTAAAGAGTTTTGCCAACATTCATTTTCATCATCTACAATTGTATCGATACTTAAATATTCTTTGCAGTCGCCATTTAGTCGATTTAATATTTTATTATTCATTTTAAGAACATTGTTATTTGTGGGGCATAACTTTATTTTGGATAGAAATGTCAAAAGGAATAATCTCGGTTCTAAAAATTTCTGAAATTAAATCACCATTCGATAAAAAATTAGTTGGTATTTTTATAAGGCTATACTTTTTTTAAAATTTTGTAGAATCTTGTCCTTCTCCAACCTTTAAAAGCTATTTCTTCAATAACAGGCCATAGTTCGATATTCTCATTTTCTTATGTATCTTTAAATAATGTAATTGTAGCCATATTTTAAATCTTTTTACGAAATATTCTAATATTTGAGCTGTACTACCATGACGCACAATTGGTAACGTTTGACTAAAGTCTCTAGAAACAATTATTACTTTAACACCAAATGGTTTTGTATTTTGACATAAATCTTTAAACAATCTATCTACAGTATCAAAGGCATATTTGTTAGTAATAGAAATTTCATCCCAGATCAATACATCTATACTGTTAAGATAATTTTCAGACGTCGAATTTTCTGAAACATTACATGTTGATCGTTCGTTTATAGTAAGAGGTAATTTAAATGCAGTATGAGCCGTTGTTCCATTAATTAAAAGATTAGCAGTAATACCAGTCGAAGCAAATGCTAATTCATGATAATTTTTATTTTGTAAAAACGTGATCAAAGTATTTAATAAATAACTTTTTCCACGTCCCCCAGAACTGTAAAATAAAAAATATTTTTTTTTCATTGTCGCCTGAAACGGCTTTTTTTATTTCAGTAAATATTTTATGGTGACAATCGTTTAACGTTTGAACTCTTCCATCAAGTTCGTCGTCATTAATATGAGTATAAGTACGTATGTCATCATCTATGTGATCGTTATATTCCATTAATTCATTAGAAATATTTGGTAATCTAAAATCTTGTATCGAAAAACCATGAAGTGATAATGAACTTTTAATTAATTTCAATCCATTATTTCCGCAATTTTTTCATGTACTTTTAGATTTCAAAAATATGATTTATAATTATCATATAACTCTCGTATATTTATAGGATTATGAAAAATCAAAATAAATCTCAAAAGTTGACAGTGGATTTGGAAATTGAAAATTTACTGCTTCTCGTAAACAATGATCCTATTCATCGCCTGCTCTTATTAATTTACGAGCGATAGCGGCCTCATCAAACATCGGAAAATTTTGTTGCCAACCGTTCTTAAATCTTCGAAGCACGTTGCGCCACGAACATGTAACAAATGTAATCTCAAATGAAAATTTTCTCGATCCTTAGGACTGACAAAATACATTCTACTTAAGGGGGTACTACAGTTAAATTTTTTTTTTCTTTGATTCACCTAAAAAATAAAAATTTTGTTTAATAATGATATTATATAACTATATTATATAAATATAGTTAATTTTTAATGACATAAGACCAACCAGAGGCCTGTAAACCCATTTTATCCTAAGATATTGACATTTCAAAAATTTCCACCTGCCGTCACTTTCAGACTGAACCATTTAATATTTTTTAATGGGGTACGGACCAAAATCTTTGTTTTTTATATCTCCTTTGACTGAAGCTATGTTGATCCCTTAATTTTACCATTTAATATTTTTTAA
>JAPYZP010008198.1:0-11970 GCA_030522985.1 Torymus sinensis
AGAAAAAGGAATGAGTCGATATACGATACGGACTTTCGAGATTCTAGTCGGCCAGGTCGAGTGCGTGCCCCTCCCCAACCCCTTCAGCCCAAGAGAGCGTGCGTGGTTTTTTGCGGGAGAGCGAGAGGAGAGCCGGAAAAAGTGGTTGTTTGCAGAAAAACTACGTGGCTATATTTTTCTGTTGTTGCAATGGCGATACCTTTGAATTTGAAAATATTCAAGTATTTAGAATTTTTTATAGACCTGTGTAATGAATATAACCGACACTGCATAATTATTTTTTATGCGCTAAATAAATATTAATGAAAAACATTCCATGCACCTCCGCAAATGGAGGTAAAAATCCACTACACAAGTAGAGTAGATACGTAGCTTGGTCAGACACGGTGTATGTTTTCAGCGTACTGCTTAATCTATTTCATTATCCTTAATTGTGTCTTCCCATTTAGTGTACATTACGAAATTCATACTGTTTCAACTAGTATGAAATTTATTATTGATTTTTATTTAAATTTTCAAACTATGTTCAATTTACTACACTATGTCGTCTCAAATATAGAGCTTACAAAAGTGACTAAAATGACTATTACATAACTATACTTATCTGACAATAATTAACTCAAATTCTTGCACACTTTTTTAAAAATACGATGTCCGGATCTCGTTATTAAAGTCTAATTAAACTTTTTAGAACAATTTTACTGAGAAGATCAAATACAAACCGCGTTGCTAACGAAAAATTGCAGACCTCATAAAAAATAAGTAATAAAGTAAAGAAACTTTAAGAATTCTCATTTAACTTTGTTGAGCCAATTTTTACGTTCCTTATTTATTTAAAGAAAATGCCGTATAAATGACTTGATTAATAGTTGCACAGTTAATTTGGTATTAAAACTTCGAATATAATTAGCATCCTTAATTAAACTTTTTATCCATATAAAATAATTAGAATAATTACATTGATCTTTCTTTGAAATAAAAAATTTGAAATATTTAGTACTTCAAGATGTTATGTTTTTGTGTATTGTAAAATGCAATATATTTGTATGATTGTACAGTTTTTAAAATAATAAAACCCCTTGATGTAACATTACTCTTGTTCCTACTATAATACTCATCAACGGTGAAGCGTCAATAAATAAATAAAAAAAATAAAATGAATCGATATTTCAGATAAAAACATGAATTTATTGTTAAAAGACTTTTCCAATTTGATATTAAAGTTAAGCAATATTGATGCATCAGTAATGTATTTTCACCTTTAATAAATGAAATTTTTCAGATGTGAAATTTCGGAGACAGATCATTTATTATATTAATAATGAGTATAAGCTCATATAATAATTATTAATGAAGGTTCTCCAAATGAATACTCATTATATCTACATTAATAATAAGACGAAAATGTTTATTTTCTAATATACCCAAATTGAAGAACTATTTTCATACTAATTACATGCCAAAACTATAATAAACATCGCAATATCAGAAGGTTAGATTAATTTTGTTTCACGAGTAAAATTAATTCTAAAGTACGCACATGTAGGACAGAATATTATAAAATTACCATCAGAATTACGGCATATTTATAATTTAATCAAGAGTTTACATTTTAACAATAGAAATATAATAAATGCTTTGATTTGTATGAAATACAAATGAAATGAAAGAAATGAAAAAAGATGGTACACAGCTCAAGCTATGATCTACTTCAATCGGATTTCGGTTGAATAAAGCGCGAAAAAAATTCCTGGCTTCTACAAGCCGCAAGCCGATTATCCAAATAAACCAACTGATCGCTCAGCAGCGCCGGCAGCGGGATCATAATCAATCACTAGGAGCGCAGCGGACGTCGCAGCCATGATTTCCATTTGCGGTGATTCCGCCTCACCTTGCCGTTTCAGCATTAACTCTTACTTATTGTCTCGTTCGTCGCCACCACCGTCGTCGCCGTCGTCGCTGACGACGTCGACGACGAGTGAACGATGCAGCAAGCGCATACATTCTAGCGCGACGCGCGTATATTTCTGCAAAGCTCAGGGGAAACGCGCCCTTTGGCTGCTTCGCGTCATTAGTAAACATCGTGAAAATTACTTCATTCAATAAATTAAATAAATTACTACATTAAATAAATTCTAAGCTCTTTTGGGACATCGTTTAAAACAATATAAAATAAAAATTTGTATTTGGAAAGAAGGTAATGAGTAGTCTATTAATTAGGGCTAAATACTCTCCAAAATCAAATAAGTGAAAATTTGACTTATTTTACAAGTGAACACCTTTATCATTTATTAATAAGTTACATTTTCACTTCTTTTATAAGTAAATAATTTTGTTACTTCCAAATTAGTCAACTTATGATGTAAACTTATATATTGAATTCAACCGTCTAACAGCCTTTTCTCAACTAATAGACTTTTTAAATGATCAATATCGCATCTAAAACAACTAATTTTTTCTCATCTTATTTCAATTTAGTTTATAGTGATCATGTACTTGATTTTCTGCAATTGATTTCTAAAGTGCACGTCGCAGCTGATTCATTGCATCCGATTACATATCTAAATTAAATGATAGCGTGAGTGTAAGACTCGACTATAACCGATTCTTTTCTATGGATCCGTATTATAAAAACATCTTACAGATCTCAATATCTTTAACAAGATGGTTTAAGTATTTCGTTAATTATCCAGTCTAGAAAAGCTTTACATATAATTGTAAAAATATAAAAAATAAAATTAGAGAAAACGTGCTTTTTCCCTATCTTTTTTAGAATTAAAATATTATCTTCATCGAAAAACCACCGAGTATTCCACGACTAATTAACGGATTTAATTTTCGCTCATGTTACATCATTCAACCGCATAAAAATCATTTATTTTTCGAAAATATTTTTCAATTAAAATTTTCATATTTAAAACCATGCCTCGAATCATAAAATAGAGTACAATTTCAGAACATTCTACCGCAAAAAAAAGTTTCACATTTAATATTTAACTTTATTTTTGAGTAACCTCTATATTTTTGAAATTACTAATTAATTAAATGAAAGAGAATAAACGAAATTAATTTGAGTTTTATTAGATTATATATATCTCACACTGTACCGACGTTTTATTTCTATGTTGTTGTCAATGCCCCTCTGTATTATAAATATAAAATAAATACTCAGTCATGTAGCAGTTAGATTCGAAATAGCAGTAATCGAAAGAGTCAACTTGTAAATTCGGCGAGACTCGGTTTATTTTTAAGAACGGCGTCTAACTCGCGTCTGAAGCAAGCACCCCTAGCAGCGAGCACTTTTCTCTCTCACTCGCTATCGCCGTGTGGCGATTTCCCCTCGAGCAGACTCGCGCCCCCGGCGCCGATGATAAATTCCCGGATATGCAGGTACAGCTCGCTCCCTCCCTCTCCCCCTTCCCACTCCCCCATCCGTATAGAAACACATACATAGAGAGGCGGAGACGCAGGCGCAAGCGTTACGGGGGCGTCTTATATAGGTGTGCGCCTCCATACACAAGTCTCGGCTCTCGCGGCCCTCGTAAAACCTTAAAGCGTTCGCGCGGCCCCGGCACACACTAAAACTCCTATCGAGATAATAAATCGGCTGGGCTGCGCGCGCCGCTCGCCTCTACCACCTGCCTCTCCCCCGCCCGCTATCCACCTCTCCCCGTCTCTTCCTCTTCCGCTTTTTCGCCCGGCGGCCGCGCACCGCTTTTTTCTCCCCCCTTTGCCGCGCACGAGGATTTTTCCGTCTTCTGCCTCGTTTCACTTTTACAGAGCGAGACCGCACTGCACGCGGGCTTTGTCTTTTTTCCTCGCGGCCGAGCGCGTGCGCGCGCGCGTGTTTATTTCTTCACCGGATCCAGGTGTGCGGCTGTGTATGCACTGCGCGCGGCTGTTATCGCCCGGGCAGAAAGAGACTTTTTCGGCGGCCAGGCTCCGTTGTCGCACTGCCCGGATTTATAAGGGATTCGTGTGGAGAGACAGAGACTCGGAGAGGATAATCTTTTGTCGCTGTGCACACGCGAGAAAAGGGACGCGTGTGTCCTGGAAACTCGTGCCTATCTATATATGTATGAAAGCGCACGGGAGGAATGATTTTTTTTCTTCTCGCTTTGGCACGTCTATCGAAAGAGATTTTCAGCGGTCGATTTCAAAGTCGATTTAATCGCCAAATTGTAAAATAGTTTATTAGTGCTGTGCGTCTCTGATGAGCTGCCGTCGAATCAAGATGTATCAGTAGAAAAAGACAAGCTGCTAATCCATGTATTTTCCATTACATGCTCAGTCTTTTTAGCTTTACGCTAATGGAACTAACATATTCTTTTACTCTTTTTTGCATGCTCACCTTTTCTCTAATACTCGTTGTCATTCTTTTTACTGGCGAGAGGAATAGAATACCGGAGCTTTAAATTTTTTCTGACTACCCGCAAGATACTCTGACACATACGCCTCATAAAAGCATCGTTATTTTTTTAGATATTCGAGAAAATAAAATTTTCTCCTGCATAAGAGTTATGCCTTTTAATAACATGAAAAATACTTCGAACGCGTGTACAAGGTTTTATGCGACACCTGTCGTGAAATATTGAATTCTTAAAAATAAAACGTTATTGTACCACTATTTATTACAGAGACACGAGCATAACTGTGTACATTGTCGTATGCAAAATATTGCACACACGGTTTTTAATATGCTTGAATATTTTAAAAGGCGTATGAGCTTAACCACAAAAATTATTATAAAATGAAATTTTTCAAATTTTTCATCTTTTTCGGGAATAATTCTGCAATATGATACGTCAAAACACTAATCTTGGCGAATTCATATTTCGCAACACAAAGGCAGTTTCGAAACAGAGATTATCCGCTCGACAATTTTGCTGCAAATCGTCGCTGAAGCCTTTTCGACGCGGCGGCAGGAATATTCACAAATAAGATAAGGATATTGCAATAAACTGTGAGGAGCGCGAGTCCCTTCAAATCGTCACTTTACCCAGAATCCGAGTCAACTCTGCTCCCTCTCTCTCTGTCTGTAGTTTGAAAAACTTGGCATTTGATCTCCGCGAAAGTGGAAAAATCAGAGTCTCTTAGAGTGAAATTTTACTCTAGCATCCTTGAGAAAAGTTCAAAGTGAAGAAAATCCTCGGCGCCTCCGTTGACAAAGAAAAGTCGTGCGCGCAAGGGCCAATAGGAGAGGTGGAAAAAAAATTTCCGAGATATTTTTCTTCGTTTTTTTGGCCTAAAAGACGAAAAGTTGCTTTCTTGAAGCCAAAAACACACAATTTCCACCTATTTTTTCCGCTCTATCGTTTGGAATAGGTTTCAGAGCCGTAGGACCAATAGGAGAGGAGAAGGAAAAATTTCGAGCTATTTTTCTTTGTTCAAAGAAGGAAGTTGGGATGACAAAGGCGATAGTCATTTGCGAGCATTTGAAAGAGAAGACGCACCGATGTAAATAAATTGAGGAGCCGCTAATTGCCTTAGTACTGTTCTTTCTTAAAAGCACTTCTTTTAGTAAGCTTTGAATATTTATGCTGTCCAGGAGACTCGCGGCAAGTTTCTCCATGAATAAGCCAGACAACTTTTCGGATGGAATTTAAATCGACATGTTTTTTAAAGAACGCCATTTCCAGTAGGTAGATATACGAATCTGGCGAGGCGATTAAGCGAAATTGGAATAATTAAGTCGAAAATCATAACAACCTCGGGAGATGTATAATTAGTAGCCGTAGGAAGGCTGTAAGAGCTGGCTGCCCCCATCGTTATAATTATCTCTGGAGATTTCGTGTCACGCGTTAATGGCTGCCCCGGCAAAGGCAAAGTATATAACACGGGCCGGGATCGATTTACAGCTCGCGCCGCGCAGACACGCAATTCTAAAATAATAATTCCGGACGCGTAATTGCAGCGAGTACATCTAAGGCTCTCCCCCCGCTCTCCTCCCTCGGCCCTCCGCGCAGCCGAGTGGACTCTGAGTGGCCGTAATTTCACAATTAAAATAACAATTAAAATATTAATTGCAGAATGAAAACGCGAAAGTAATTGCTCCCCCTCTCATTTTTCCTCCGTTCCAGGCTCGCGCTTAGTAATTAATCGCGCCGGCCGGAAAATGGAAAATCGCAATCCGAAAGCTCGCGAAGAAAGCTCGCGCGTCTGAGGCGGCGGCCCGCCAGAGGCGTCGGCATTCAAATCCGGGGGAATCGATCCTCCTCCAGCGGAGCTCTCACGCCAGAGGGATCCAAAGTAGAGAGACAGAGAGAGAATCGGCGTCGACGCGCTTTACATTTCGTCGCGTAGCTCGCGGCCGCTCGACGACGTCTAACTCGATTCCTCCTCCCACCGACGCCGCCGTCACCGCTCTCTCTCTCTCTTTCTCCCACTCTCTTGTCACCCCCATTTCTCCTTATCTTTATTTTAACGCCCGGCACTTCTACAGCCGCGAAACTGGGCTCTCGCAGACGCTTTTTCGCCGCGGGTCTGTGTTTTATTTACAGCTTTTTCAGCAGCCCCCGCGGGCGCGGGAGATGGGGGCGCCGGCGCCCTGACGGCAGAGTGGAAAGGGCTGTTTTCAAACGGATTTTTTCCGGGATTGCTTTGATACCATTTTTACACCCACCTCAATGTCGCCGTGAAGATGAATAGTTTTCTCGTTATTGCAAACTACATGACACGTGCATTTATTTATTTTTCCGCTTCGAGTCAAACTTCATTTCTCGAATTTGACGATATTCTCGAATCGGATTTTCCAAAGCCATAACTATCTCGTATCATTTTCGTTTGAGAAAAATTGAAGGTTATCGTCGGTAATAAGCCGATTAAGTCGTTAAAGTTGAAGAAGCTCGCTGGCTTGTAGCGCGATAAAAATAATGTATAATCCCCGTCTCGCGTATCGCTAATTGATAAAAAGTATTAAAAGAACTTTAGCCCGGCCATTTATCAAACGCTCGTCGCCATTATCTAAATCGCAGGGAGCGCCTGCAGTGCGGACTCCCGGGAGAAAGTCGTGCGCCCCGTTCTCGGATATCAGCGGCGAAGAATCCTCAAGTGTGTAGACTCTGGGGGTGAAAAAAATCGCCGGCGAATGGAGCCCCTTCCGCCGCCGCCGCCGCGGCATCGAGTGTCGCTTCTCTATCCTCCAGCGCCGCCGCCGCCGCTTTAAGAAAGTTGTTGCACTTTTGCGCGGGCCGATATACGTATATATCACCGAGGCGCTCTAGCCAGCCAGCCAGCTCTTAAACTTTGCCCTCTTTTGCCCCGGCGGAAGAATAAATAGGCAACATAAACTATCGCCGATGTAATGGCCCAAGTTTTCCGCGCGAGCGCGAGTTTCGCCCTTTCCCACTGCGCGGCTGCGCTGAGGAGGCGGGGGCTGAAAAGAGAGGAGCTCGCCAGTCGGAGTCATGCGAAATTGCGAATTATACTTACGATGCAGCGCGAGCGCTATAAAATCCGTAGGCAATTTTCGTAATGCAAATACGAGGGCACGAGTTGCATACTGTACGTCTGCCCGGCCCGATAAACGCGGATGATGAAATGCGTCAAATCAAAAATTCCGCGATCTATTTGCTCGCGCCCCCGCTCCTTCCAGATGGATGGCCCGCCCCCTCTCTTTCATAACTTATCAACATTGTTATTTTATTCAATTCCCAACTCCGAGCTAACAATGCCCTTGCAAAGAACCTTTCTATTCATCTTCTATGCTAGTCTGCGCCGCTAATAAATTTCTAATGTATAGTGAAACTTGAACAAGCTGTGTCCGGAATTCCGAATGAGACGAAAATTAAAGCAATATTTTTTCCCCCTAATTGCGACTCATTTGGAACGTCATATCAGCGGGCAGTCGATGAATAGCGAGAAAACAATAGACGAAAATGAGATAAAGCAAAATTTCTATAGTTAACAAAATAACGAACATTATCATCTGTTTACAATATTGAAATTAATGAAGCTTTTAAAATGAATGCATCGCCAGTGTATAAGCGCCGCAGCTCGCAATTTTCCCATCACGCAATAGCGAGCAGCGAGCGTCGGTAGCCGTGGCGGAAATGAAAATCTGAATAATAAGAGATTTTCAATAAGAAAGTTATTTATTTATTCATTGAATCAAAGAAAGAATGGGAAGGAAAAGTGTGCCACGGCAGAGCAGGCGGTATCTATTTCAAAGGCGCGGGATTTAGTCCAATCAGCTGTGCAAATAAAGCGAAATGACATTTTATCGAGTCACGCAATGTCGAATATTTCCGGTGCATATTTTACGGGGCTGCGCGCCCTTACAGAGGCTGTGTACCATGCGACACCCTTCGCAAAGAAATCCCTTAAAGCAAATGCGCGAGCTTATTTAGAAGAAAATAAAGTAGAATCCGACTAATCGAGATAGAGCGCGTATAATTCTCCCTCTCTCTCTTTCGTTCTCGCGCGCGCGCGCGCGAATCGATCGACTTCATATCGTAATGTACGCGCCGCTCGGAGAGTGCGCGCGCACTGCGACATGAAACATTGTTATTGCGCGCGGGAATTTTTTTCCCCGCGACTTTTCCTCGCCAATAAGAAAACATTGTCTCCATTACCCTTGATAATCCCTATTAACAGAGCGAAGCGCGCACGACAACTTTTTGCAAAAACAATGGCCCGATTAATCTCGTTGAAAAACGCCCGCTTTTATAATTCTTCCTCCCCCTCGGCTCGTTCATGAATATTTCTTTTATAATCCGCTATATCGATAATTTTGCTTTTCTTCGGGCCGCGACTTCGGAATCAAAGCCGGGCCGAACTCTCAATTGAATTTGCAAATCAAATTGGCCCCAACTTTCATATAAGACGGCCAACTTTTTGCATCTCAATTATACTCGAGGGCCGATGGCTGTTACACGCAGCTATGTGGCGCAGCTCGTAATAAAAAGAAAGCAGAGTGGCGCTGTTTGCACCTGCTGTCGAAAAGATTTGCATCGGCGCGTTACATTTTGCCCCCGTTCCGCGACTTGCACTCGCATCGATATTGGCCAACTTGTTTGTACTCCCTTTCTCGTGGGGCAGAGAGAAAGAAAAAAGAGAAAAAGAGTCACAGTCGGTCGCTCGTTCGTTGAGAATCGGCCCTTGGCCTCGCGCTTTGAAGTACATCGCAGGCGCGAGTAGCTTACGGCATCGTCGAGTCTTTTTAATTAAGGTAAATTTTTAATTAATTGCGCGCGCACGCGTGCCGGCTCCATTGATATCGCTGAATCTTATTACTCCGGGGGGCAGCAGGGGAGAATTTTTCCTCCCTCCTTGTTATCTTCCGCTCCGCGGTCGCTCCTCTTCTTCCTCGTCGTCGTCGTCGGCGTCGTCGTCGTCTTTTTCTCGGGCTTCCTCCTCGGCTGTATCGGCTTTTTCTATGCCGCTCCTAAGCCCCCCGCGGAACTTGCCCGAGAGCTAGTTGCCGCCGGCGGTATAAGTCGAGCGAGGCGCAAGCTGCTTGCTTCCGACAAAGTTTAATTAACTTCTAAATCTTTCGCCTTTGATTATAATTTTCTCTCGCTTCTGCCTCCATCTTTTTCCTCCTTTTTACCTTACTTGCTCTTTCTCTCGTCGGGCTGCGCCTCCGCGCCGGCTCCTTCCTTCTCACGCGCTACTCGCCTACTCCCTCTGTTTTTAATCTCGCAATCGGAGATGAGCTAGAAATCCTCGGACTGTAATTCAGGATTATTTTATTAGCTACGCGAAGATTCGTCTGCATAATCGTCGAGCTTGCGCTGCTTGCCTAGTATTACTCATTTCGCGCTAGTGTACGTTAGCGAGGCATTAGCTCTCGACAGTTTGTTAAGTGTTTTATGCGCCTCGCGTTAAATTTATTTTATAACTACTCAAGGCTACAATTTTGCTCCTTTATGTATACTTGTTTTATAATGCCAAGTAACTGTGCTTTTCTCTTTTAAAAGTTCAATGAAGCATCATTTGTTAAGAAAATATATAATCCGTTGAACTTGTTAGTTAAGAAAGATGAAAAAATGTCGATCTAAATGGAGCAACGAAATTCCAGCTGTTAATTTGCAGATTGCGTGGCGTCTCACTCTGGCAGCGTCAGTATGAAAGTTTAAAAAATCCCCCGGTCGTTACAGGCCTTAGCCTTACCCCCCTTTCTACCTCGTAATTGCCGGCTTTTTTGTCGTCACGCAAATAGACCATGAATTTTCTAACTTTCCGCGAACGAGAAAATTCGAAACTTTTTCCTCTTCCTTCCTCTCCCTGCCTCTCTCTCTCTCTCTAATTATACTTATATGTCTGTTCAATTACCACGGACTTTGCGAAATTAAACTATATTCCGGGCTAAAAAGCCCTGCAAACGTCGTAATGCAAACATTGTTGACGTTTTAATAAAGGGAATTTAATTTCGAAAATATATTGTCCCAACTAGAGTTTGAAAAAAGAAGAAAGACGCGTATTCCCCATAGCCCCCCGCTCGAATCTTTTTCCAAGTATAGAACGGAAAGTTTTGGGAATTGGCTAATTTATCAAAAGCATCCCCATGAATACACAATGTCAACAATCTCGGGGTAAAAGGAGACATCGTTCTTTCGGGGAGGAGCTGCTGTCGGAGCATCGACATCGCATACATAGCCGAGGTAACGACCTCCTCAATTCCTCTCTCGCCCTGGCGTTCGCTCCCAGCGGAACACCTCGCCATAATTCCGCGGGCGTGTGACTCCCTCCGCGTGTAATCTCTCTTTCTCTCCCTCTCGGCTGTCGTCTTCTCTCTCGCTCCCGCGCAAAAAGACGGGGCGCGCGCATGAAAGTCCCATCGCGCGGGGCCGCGTTACCTGCAGCTGTCGCGAGGCTAATGAAACTTAATGACCCGGAAAGAGCGGCACTCTCGATAACGAAGTGTCGCGAGAGAGCGAGAGGAAGGATTCGGGTCGCGCGCGCGCGCGCAGCCACGGGAAAAAATCGCTCCAGCGACGTTTCGCGCGGGTTTATTCGCCGAGCGAGAGGGAGAGGGGGAGAGAGAGAGAGAGAGAGAGCATTGTTAGAGGTGGCCTCATTTGCAAAAGCCACGCGGAGCCGATCGGCCTGAAGAGAGAGGCATTAGTCGTGGAAAATTGATTGTCGACGTTGAAAAGTTGCCGCCGCGATATAAAACCGCTCCACTGGATTATATAATATATTTCATCCTCGGATTATTTACACCGAAGCTTAAGGCAGCTCGTTAATGCGCTTTTTTCGCGCAAGAAAGGCTTGGATTATATGTTTTGAAAAGTTGGCGAGGGTAAATGTTGTAGTTATTTGACGTGATATAATGACGCGAGCGGCTGGATGCCAAGAATTTGTCAGGCCGCGAACAAGTTACTTCCTTTGCGCGCGGGCGCATTCTAAAACCGAAAATTCGCGGCCGGAGTTCGGTTAGGAGGAGATAAGGTTAGCCGGCGAGAAGCCGCATCGGCAACTTTGAAATTCTTCGGTCGCTCGATAGACCAAAGAATCTTGAGTGTGTGCCGCCGCCGCCGCCGCCCACGCGAGAGCTGGAACGTCGTAGCCTGTTGCTACACGCGCGCTCCTCCTCCTCAACTTTACTTGATGACTGTAATTTACATACACTGAGCTTTATACACCGACTTCCAAACTTATTTCCCCGTCAAGCCTGGATATTTATGGGATGGGAATTTCAGTTTGTACTACAAACTTGCTAAACCCGCGCATATGTGTGGTATTAGTACGCGTGTTTAGCTTTTAAATGGGATATATGAATATATATGTATTTGTTTGCTCGTTCGCAGAGTGTAAAATAAATATATTTGCTCAAAGATTATTAAGGCCGAAATATAACCCTGGTGGAAATTGAAATCATTTTTTGGGTAGTAAATGGCTAGTTTGATCCGAAAAGGCAAAAAAAATGGACTCCAGTTTTCTTCCATACGTGTAACGATTTTTTTAACCTATTTTTCACATTTATTGGCCACAAAGAAGGTCGCAATTTTGTACTATCTATTAATT
>JAPYZP010008201.1:0-13581 GCA_030522985.1 Torymus sinensis
GTATCAATATTTTTATGGCACCTTGATAATATGAAAAAAGCAATGTGTTTAAAAGAAAAAAAATTAAGATAACTCGCACAAGCATGTTAAGAAAAAACTGTTATAGAGATGAAAATATGGTACTTACATCTTTTATAAAGGAAAAAAATGAGGATGGCCTAGAAGTGAAATTGTCTTCGTGCACGAAGCAAAAATGGAAAAAGAGCGTTTTTACTATGCTCCGTAATATATCAATTTGATCTAAAAAAGTTTTTTTTATTCTTTTTCAAAGTAAAATCGACAAAAATGTATAAATGTACGTTACAATAGAATCTATCTTCTATTAGAAAAAAACTGAGTTATTAAAGAATAAAATATCATGCTACGACATAAATAAATAAACTGGCAACTTTGCACTTAGTGTGTGTATAGCTAATACCACTTGTCGGATTAATTATCTTGTAAACTAGTGAAAATGATTCATAAAATTTTGGATAATTTAAAAGCTGTATTTTGCACATTATTGATGTACAAAAAATACTTACGAATAAGATAAGAATCAGAAGCGATTCACGCGTAACGCATAACAATTGAAAGAAAAACTTTTACACGCAACGAAATACTGTTCGTAAAATGAAAGAAAGCATATGGCGTAAGACTGACGCGTATACGCACGTACGCCCATAATTAACTGTGCGTGAAAGTGCTGAAAAGAGATGCACGTCAGTTTAGTCGCTGGCACTTCCGATTGCCCTTCTAGCGATCGTTTTTCAACGGAAAAATATCGAACCTCGATCCGTGGACGGGGTGCCAGCGAGTCGTTCATTTTCATGAAAGTGCCGGCTTCATTGACACTTACACAAGGTGCGAAACACGGGTGTTAGAATTTGTCACGCTTGATGTTGCTGACAATGATATGTAATTTCAGAGGCGACAAAATGTTCTTCTTTCAGTGCAAGTGTCATCTGCATGAATAGATATTAAACGTGCAACGTGAATTTTCCGTTGAAACAATTTCGGAGCAGTTCTTAGAAGTTGGGTAACTCTGGTTGTTATATATCTCATTATTTCGTGGAATACAATACTGCTAGAAAAGCTTATATTTTCCGTTATTACAAAATTAAAATAAGCTAATAAGATAGAATTGTCACATATATATAGAATTAAAATGCTAAAGTTCTATTGATCGAATTCAATTTTATTGTCTTCGGAATACAAATATTCATACTGTGCTAACATTTAGGGGTATATAGAAACCTGAAAAAACGGATCAGAGATACTTTGCATTGTCAACGCGATTTTCGAAATAAAAAGAATTATTTAACCAGATAGAGAGTGAGATATAGCGGGGGGGGGGGGTGAGGGTCTAGATGTATATATACTGCATCATGAAAGGTCCCTGTGGAGTAGCTATGCCTTTGGCTTTGATGTTAGCTAAACCATCCTATGATTGGACGATTATATTGGGGGCTAATAGCTATATATAATAAGGATCGAGACGGATGCTACTGCGAGAAGGAATTTCATGCTTAATTATTTAACATTATAATGAAATACTTCTGATAATGATTCAGATAAATTTTACTTTTGAGAAGCCCATTGATTATTAGAATGATTACAAATATGCAATCAATACAAATATTATATAAGCATAATAGTTAGTAGAGACTTTTTTTTTTATATTTTCTCGTTGATTGTCAAAAGAGTGGATTCCCTCATACGCGCACTCACTCACCTCTTGTATACATACATCGCTTTGCACTTTACAGCTCGTCGATGTAAAACCTTTCTCGCGCCAGTATATCGAGTATAAAGACAAAAAAACCGCTAGACCCGGGGGAAACGCTAGCTGTAACTTATTTACAAGAGGAAAAAAGCGCATGCTGATGCGACACAGAGATACGCGTACGAGGCGTAATTACTTCACTCTGTATAGGCACGGAGGACGCGCAAACGAACCGAATTCGCATGCAAATAATGCACTTGACGCTTGTGTGTAACGCAGTCGCGCTTTTTCGCAAATAAAAAAAAAACTGATGCGCGCCGGCCAAAAAAAGGGTGGTCCGTTGAGAATCAATCGTGAAAGCTCACGGGCTATGAAAAATTGAAGACTGTCAATCGCGCCCTTCCGCGTGACAGGCTCGCGTGTAAAATTTACAAAAAATTGATTAAAAACTGGACAGCGATGGTAAAAGAATGTTTGCACCTGAATATATATATATCGTTTGCATCTCAAATCAGTGTCGAAGTTGAAAATTGAATTTACTTAGGTATTATTTATTGGCAAGAATTAAAGCTTATTTTATTTTTTTGAGTAACAATATTGTTTTGTATTTAATATTAACACACATCAATAGCCCGAGGCTGAGTATTTTTGAAACGAAGAAAGTAATGTAAATTTTTTCATGCAACGCACATAAATTTCACTTCAAACTTTGTTTACGCGTTAGCGGTTTTATAAAATCAAATTTTCCCC
Source organism: Torymus sinensis (assembly GCA_030522985.1). NCBI lineage: Eukaryota > Metazoa > Arthropoda > Insecta > Hymenoptera > Torymidae > Torymus > Torymus sinensis. Next base: position 2,456 of record JAPYZP010008201.1, read on the forward strand.
CTCGTAAAAAATCGCGCACACATCAACGCTTCACGCAACTCTCAAAGTCATCTCGCAACAGCATCATCACCCCATTTACACGTTGGGACGCCGTACTCGTCTCTTTGCGTCTATCTCACTGTCTCCACAGTCAATGCGAATACCGCAGCGATGTGTTGGTATACAAACACCAGCGAGAGAGTGCGAGAGAGCAGCATCGAATGAATTCGCGAGGGAACGTACATACAGCCGCGCATAGGGCGCGTATGGAGCGCGGGCTCGCAAAATGCTGGGCAGCATCCGATGCGCCAGCTCCCTCCGCGCTATATCTGTATATGACCGCAAGTGTGCGCACGGGCGCTGTTATAACGCTGTTAACACCGGCGCGTGATCGCTTTCAATCCGCGTAGTTCATCATGCGCCCCGCTTGAACATATCCACGTATATGTATATACACGTGACGCACCCTGGCGCGAAAGCCATGGCGCTGCGGAGGGTCGGACTCGCACGCGACGGAATCATCGGCCGGGATGCGCCGCGGCATGCAGTCATAGTCATCATCATTAACCGGCGCCGCGAAGGGTCGCCGTGTTATATACAGGGCACGCGATTGCGAGAGAGCAATACCTTTGATTCATCGACGCCCTCTTTCTCTATCTCTCTCACCCGCTACGGGCTTATGCAAAGACGATTGCAGTTCGCGCCTGCGAAATTACAGCGCGGGGGATGCGCTCGCGCGAATGAATATGAGTCGCATGTAGACCGAGGATGCACTTCGACGTGCCGAAATGAATAGTTTAATTTAGGCGAATGCCCTGTGTTTGTACGGGGGGTGTGTATCTCGCGTTTATTACTATACTGGCCGTGTGATTGTAAATACCATTCTTTTGTGCGCTGTTGCTGATCCCTTATAATAAATTAATAATGCTGATGGTTATTATTAGATGATTAAGGCGATGTGAGATTCTGTCAGGCGCTTCGTATGTATACATACTATGCTCAACAATTTTTTTGAGTGATTCTATTAGCATTTCCATGAGATATCCTTGTTTTAAAACTAGTTCAAAATTATACAAATGCAGATTCCTACTTACCGACATTGCGGTTTTTATTTAATTAAATAAATTCTGAGAAGGTTTTCAGAAAAATAGGTCTGTCAGGCGCTCCGTATATGTAAAGTCTATACTCAACATTTTTTTTTAACAATTCTATCTTAAGGTAATGTAGATACCGACATAATTTTAGAGCGTCTACATCTTTTGTAAATATTAATAGAATTGTTAAAAAAAATTTTTGAGTATAGACTTTACATATTCGAAGCACCTGGCAGACCTGTTTTTCTAAAAACCTACTCAGAATTTATTTAATTAAAATAAAAATCTCAATGTCGGTAAGTAGGAATCTGCATTTGTATACTTTTGATCTAGTTTTAAAACAAGGATATCTCATGGAAAAGCTAATGGAATCACTCAAAAAACTTTTTTGAGCATAGTATTTATACATACGGAGCACCTGACAGAATTATTTTTCTAAATAAATGTTTGAATATTAATTTATTAAATAATGAATTGGGTCAATTTTGGACCTCTCATCGCCTTAAAAGAAATGACAAGCAGTTTCTTCAAAAGGAAATTCATTATAATATTCATTGTCTCTGTATTTTAGAGCTTTTTTCCTAAAAGAAGAAAACAACGAAATAAATTTTCGTGTGTGCGTGTGTGTGTGCCCGCGCGTCTGTGTGTATGTGTGTGTGTGTCGAGACTCAATGGTAATTCTAAATAATGTAGCGACAATATATAGCTACCTTAGCTACCTAATCGACTGAAATGTATTATAAACTTACCATATCGGCTGCGCCCAATAATTTTTTATTCAAATTCACTTGTCCTGGGTAATGTAATTATATCTATCACTCTGTAAAATTTCAAGTGAAAATTTCAACGATATCTGAAAAAAACCGCTGCCAATTCAATGGGACTTAGCTTCCCCAAACTTTATTTATTGATGCCATCGAAAAATGATAAATGATAAAATTTATAATTATTATACTTACACATACTTACAAGGGCATAAAGTGGGTCTTTTTAGACCGAGTGTAGGATTGCAGTCGAGTCGAAGGCGAGTGCGTCTGCGAACCGAAGACGAGTATTACAACCACACGAGGTCGAAAAACCCACTTAGCCCTTGGTGCACACCATATTTTTTGTAACGCAAGTATGGATTTTCGCCTTTTTTGTTCTAATCTACTAAAATCGACAGCGGGCGGTAAAACACTTTACCGCACGCTACGGCGAGCAGCGGGCGTTTTTCAGTTTTTACCGCCCGCTGGTCGGCAAGTGGTCCGTTTCGGCTCTATTAATAGGTTCAAAAAACGCGAAAATTGGGCTTGCGGTACAAAAACGCAAGTTCACACAAGTCATGAAACATTGACTGTATTATTCAGTTGTTAATTCTACCCTACTCTAATCTAATAAGGGTTGATGGAAAAGCTTTAGGTGTAAAGATTTAAATTTTCTTTTCCTCATAATGAAAAATTGAAAATATGGTACAGCAAATAGATTTATTTTGTTTTATTTCAAGAATCGACAAGGTTGTTTGAAAAAAAAGCTTATGTATAAGTAATTACACTGAATTTCTTGAAGCGATTCAATCGATATTCTTTATGTAATACGTATGTGTCGAAAATACAATCGTATTTTAAAGTAGTTATATTCCAAGATATACAGACCTTGTAAACAAAATTTTTAAAATACTTTTTAATTCCCATAATTTCGAAAAAAAGGAAAAAAAAACGTTGCAACAAAGCCTCAGTGGCACGCGTCGAAATGGCGCAGCACCTAGCCGTGCACGCTGCATATATACCCACCTCTATCGAATACAAAGAGATGCGGAAGAAAATAATGCGGTGTGCTCTCGTCGAGGGGCGACGTAATAAGCGCGCTGAATGGCGCAGCGCATTCATAATGCACGGCCGCGCGCGCAAGCGTCACCTATATATATGTATATACATATATCGGCTACATGGTGAGTGCTTCGTAGCGTTCTGTACCCCCCCCCCCCCCCCCCCCCCCCCCCCCCCCCCCCCCCCCTGAACCCCCCCCGCGGGGCCCCCCCCCCCCGGACCATCGCGGCGTGTCCCTCCACTCGAGGCTGCACTTAGGCGCATTCATTGCGCCGGGCGCATTGACCGGATCAACGCACTCGAATGCGCTGTGCTGAGACTATATTATATGCGCACACTGCGCGCGATACCTATATACAGGACGCCGGTTTTTCGATTTTCTGACTTTACTGACTTGCCTGGCGTAGTCGGGCGTGCGGTGGTGACGGGCGAGGAGACCGCCGCGGAAATTAGGCGGGTTTTATAGGTCATCGGGCGAAGGGCCCACTGCGCAACAGTTCCATTTCGTATGGGGTAGTGTACAATAGGTAAGTGAGGGTGAGTAATGTGAGAGGCATGAAAAATTAGGGAGGGTGGAGAACCGGAGATGAGGCGAAGTGGAAGGTATAGAAGGGATTGAGAGTCGCGTGTCAAAATATTAAGGAGAATCATCCGCTGTTAAGGAATTGAGAGATAAATTTTCTTAAAAATTAAATGTATATAGTAATGTAACGTATATAATATGCCCAGTATGCTCTATATAAATGTTTGAGCCTTTACAGTTTCGGTACTGATATATACCAAAAAAAATTTTCATAAATTAACACGGAATCTTATGGAATACTGCGACTTCTGCAACCTTCAATCGGAAAATCCATAAACATGTCCCATAACTATTAAAAAATGTATCACTTAAATTATTGATAAAACACGTACTAACGAACAAATACATAATGAATTTTGAGCTATATTGCACGGAAAAAATAAACAGTAAATTCTACATTTGATACAGTTAATTTAACTGTAAAATGGCAAGTTAATTTTACTTTCATATATTATATACTTATAAGTATATATGTTCATATATTATATACTTATAAGTATATGTCTCCGTGAATACTTTCGATTTTGAGGAATCTATTAGATTGGTGAAAATGTAAGATTGACGACTTAAAGAGAAAATTGCGAGTAAAGTACTGAAAATGAAATTTGTTTCTCACAGTTTGTGGTAACTCGTTATCCCAGAGGGACACCGCGAGGCCAGCTGAAGTTATGGAATAGAGTTATGGAATAGAGTGAGGAAAAAGATTAGGAAAGCGGGTTAGGTAGGTAAGTTAGGTGCATTTCTTCCCTGGTTACCATCTGGATTCATGAATAAGGCTTCGATGGTAACCCTGCCTTAGACGTGCTTGGATGTCTGCCACTGATAGAAAGAAATATTTGAGGCAAATGCACGATGCATTTGGAAGTCAATTTTTTCAAGTATTTGACCTAAATGAACATTCTTTAACAGTTAAGGAATATTCATTAACCTTTAGACTGCCGGGATTTGAACCTTTAAACAGTCCTTCAAAAGTGGCCAAATTACTGCCTTATGTCACGTATCAACTATATACAAAGTTCATGTCAGAGGTCGAGTCTATATATCGGCTTTCCGGCAGTCTAGAGGTTAACAGTTAATAAGCGATAGCTTTTTTACTGTTACCAAATGATCCGTACCTTAAGGTAATGTGAAACCCTAATTTCAATATTTTTTAAATCAACATTCAAACGTTTATTTGGAAAAATACGAACGTCAAGCGCTCCGTACACGTAAACATTACATTCAGAAATTTTTTTTTGAGTGATTCTATTACCATTTTCGTTAGCTATGCTCGTTTTAAAAGTAGGTACATTGCAGAGACCTACTTACCGACAGTACGGCTTTTATTTAATTAAATAATTTCTTATGATTTTTTTGGAAAAAGACGAACGCCAAGCGCTCCGTATATGTAAATACTATACTCAATTTTTTTTTAGTAATTCTATTATATAATGCACGTGCATTTGGCTGAAATCAAATACATATTCGTTAACAGTGAAGCCGGCGACTTTGCGACAAATGAATCTTTCTATCAGTGTGTGCTAATCTTAGGGCAGTACTACATAATATATGAATCGCGGTGCGATCCGATCGCTTGTAGGAGTTTTAACACTAGCTCTGGTTGCGAACGAGCGAAGCTCTCACAAGCTACTGCGAATGTGAATGCATCATAAATTAGGCAACAGCACATCGATGATGTGGATGCACAATTAGAACAAGCTGAGAGGTAAGTATTAGAAATCCGAATGAATAAATATGAATATTCATGTGTCAATTAAAACTCGCAGATTGAGTCTAGCACATGCATGGTCTTAGGCAAAGGTGAGAGCGGGAGATGCAGACGACGCGGTGTTACCACCTTTTACAGTGGCAGGGATGTAACGTTTGTAGACGGGGCCCTGGGTAAAAATAATTAATTTTTCGTCTCTCTATTTTCTGACGAATCTTTGACGATTTCTTACTTTTCTAGTCCAATATGATAATAATACGAGCAATTATAAAAAATATTAGCAAAAATCAGCACTTATTTAATTCGACACCAAACGCCGAAGCCTCATTTAAATACAATCCAAATTAAGAATAACGTTGTTATACTATTTCCGTCTTATTTACAATCGACGTATAATATATAGAGCACTAAGAACTCTTGCATGCACAATTCAAGGAACACCGAGAAATAACACCTATAACAGGCAATCACAAGCAAGCTTTAAAAAAACTTGTTCCTTTTAATAAGGTACAAGAACGAAGAGTCTGATTCAATCTTGCTATCAGGCGTTATTCTTCGGTGTACCTTCATTTGTACAAGCGCCCTAATTGATGCTGATGCTACAAGGAAGAAACATACTGAACAAAAGGCGGAGAGAATGACGCTGATTTTCTGAAAAGGAAGGGGGAGAGGGGATTCACTAAACGTGTATTCATTAAAATTTGTTAGTACTACTGAATACCGGTGTAAGTTTATTTCGAAATACTGTAAAAGTTTTGACCAATCAGCAAAGGGTACTGCAGGTATACTGCAGTTAGCCTAGCCGAGAGCCTCGGTTAGATCAGGTCAGAAGAGACCCCTGGTTTAATACCGTTTGAGCTTCAGACGCGTGAACACGGCAGCTTGTGAAACTCTAAGAAGAAACGAGACAAAAAGGAAACAAAAAAGAAAGGAAAAGGAAACGAAAAGGAAACGAAGAGACTACATGCTTTAAGGTATTTTAATATATTTTAATAACAATTAACAGTTTAATTCAATTTCTTATACATTAAAAAAATGTATTAAATAAACACATAAAAAATTCAATACTAATTTAGCTCATTAAAGATTATTTTTAGTATAAGTTAGTCGAGTTATTAACGAATCACAAGTTATTTGAGTAAATCTTATAAATAACATGAATAATTGTGTGATCATTTTGTGCAAGTAGCTATAATAGATCATCAAGTTCTATAGCATCCCAATAAGTTGAATTATAGATCACCAAAATTTTACATTCTCGAAGAAAACGAGAGAAAGAAAAGTTTACGTAAATTTATTAGCATCAATGAATATTTAAAAATAAATAAGAATTCTTTATACTAAATTCGTGTTCTTTTCGATACTTTTTATAAAATATAATATTTAAACTTTATTTATTTCAGTTGAATTCGACCGTTCATCATTATTTACCAAAATGTCGGACACTCTCAATATGACCGATTTTTACCATGCATGTGTAGGCCCGCCAGATGCCACTGAGAACATTGAAGATTTCTTGTTAGCCGGTGCGCCGCTCGATGATCCTATCGCTGAAAATGATGAAACCGATCATCTTGGTTTCACGCCGTTACACCTGGCAGTATTTCATGGAAATGCCGTAGCCGTAAGAGTTCTACTTCGTTACGGAGCTGATATAACCCTAAAAAATGTAGAGGGGCATACTCCCTTACATGTGGCTTTTCACTCGGAAGCTTTGGACTTGGCCGAACTGATGCTAGTATATCAACCAACATTTGTCGGTATAAATCTAGTGAACTGCGTCGACAGGCAGGGCGTGTCTCACTTCCACATAGCATGCTTATGTGAAAATTTCGATGTCGTCGAAGCGTTCATCCGGAATAACGTAGATGTCAACGCTCCCGTGAATATGGATTGCGAAGATTGGGCTGGTTTTACACCGCTGCATTTTGCAGCAATCTCATCGTCAACTGCGATAGTCGACTTGTTAATCCAGCACGGAGCAGTGGTAAATGCACCTAACGCACGAGGCTATACGCCCTTACACCTAGCACAGTCATCACCTACTGTTCTGTCTATGACAGACGCCTTAATCGAACATGGTGCTGATGTCAACGCTCTGACCCACAGAAATGAGACCCCCGTAATGGTGGCTGCTAACGAACACAACTGGCGCTACGTTGAAAGCTTGATTCTAAACTACGGAGCCAACATAGCCATCCGTGATAGTTTAGAATATACACTCTTACACATAGTTTGTCATGGCCATAACGCTTCAATAGCAAAAATGCTAATACTACATGGTGCTGACGTCAACGCCGTAGGGTGGGATGGCCAGACACCCTTGCATGCAACCGTGCAGAGGGCAGAAAGTACACTCGATGAAAATCCAACTCGACAGAATCAAATCATAATAGAGTTGGTGCTCCGAGGATGTGATGTAAACGCTCGTGATTATGCAGGATTTACGCCGTTGCACCATGCATGCCGAAAAGAAAATACTGCCGGAGCCCTGTCGCTTTTAAAACGCGGTGCTGATATTGACATGAAAGACAGCGCTGGGAAAACACCAACGGACCACTTTCTCGAAGCTGGTCAAGGCAATTCTCAAATGACGCACGTACTTTTATATTTTACCGAAATTTTACGTATCTGTGGAGCGAGATCAAGAGAGAGACAAAACGATTATGTTAATATACATCTCGGGAACAACATACCTGAGCGATTCTATGAGAGAATTAAACAGAACTGTATGAAGGAACTCAATAGTATGAAATCGACAACAATTGATCCCCTTACATCACTTGATCAGATATTGGCCAAAAGCCGCAATCAAATGGCCCGGTTTGTTAATAATACCAAAGTTCAGAAATTAGGTAAAAGTACCGACCTCGAAAAGCTCTTTCCTATTTATGGATCTATGCTCATAAGACAGATCAATAAGGGATATGCAAGACGAAGTTGCCTGGGGCCAGCTCACGATGCCTTCGCAGCATACGGTTTGCCTTTTCCATGTGTAGACAAAGTTTTGAATTATTTAGAAAATGATGACTTGAATAATATTATTACCGCTGCTAAATTAGTAGTGACTAATAATTAACTTTAAAGAAATTGACAATCTTTGTAGTAATTATATTAATTCAAAAAGACTATAATTATGCATTAAGAGTATAACAAAAAATTATTTTATACACAAAGTTTTAAAATTATCATGTATTATGTTGATCCAAATACATTTATAATTTCCCTGGTGGAAATCCAAAATATTTTCTACCTAATAACTAGCTATTTATTTTAGAAACTGGCAATAAAATAGAAATTTCTCTTGTCTAGTTTTTAGCTCCCGGTGAAACGCTTTTTTTCCAATTATTCGAATATTAAATAGATTTAAAAATGGAAGGTCTTTTTTGACGACCGATACAAGTTCGTTTCTTACTATTTTAAAGGTAGTAATGTTGATCATTTTAATGACTCGGAAAAAAGAACTTGAAAAGAACTTATTATTGTGATGAGGAGTGAGAGAAACAGAATCAAATGAAAATAAATAATTTTTACTAAATATTTACGAAAGCAGTAAACTGGTTTTTAGTCTGCGTATATTGATTATATGTTTCTAAGCTCTCAGATATATTTAAACTCTCCCTACTTTAACATCAAGTCTTTAAGAAATCTTAAAAAGAAAATTTGGAAGGCGTTTCACCCGGGTCTACAATTTCTCTTACCCATTTACTGAGATTCTGTCCATTTCGAAATAGACAAATTTTTACCAGGATTGTAAATATTATTGTAAGAAATTATTGTAATATAAGTAAATAAATTAATATAATATAAATAAAAGAAGATATCACGGTAAAAGTTTTTTTTTTCAATCCCGCATGTTAAATTATGAAATGACTTATTTTTTTACTATAGGAATGATTCCTGCAGATGGCACATATAGAAACATTTTCACCGAGATTGATATTCTGTATAAGATATGTAGTTTTAAAGAAAATATTTTTCTCGCAGATACTACCTAGTTGACATTATAAGAGTTCCAATGCTAATAAGTACATGACGATATACCTATAGTTGTAATCCGACATATACCTTAATTTATTTGAAGAATCGCAAAATCACTTTAGTTCATTTATATTAATTTCTATGTATGCTTTTTTCATAAAAAGGCAATAAAAGGATTTCATTCGTATATATGGGACGTTTCGGGTCAACTGTTCCCGTCAAAATTTTAAATTGCTCAAAATACAAGAATAAAATCATAAAATCGCCGCTATCAAGTGTTCATTCACTGGCGATGAATTCATTCACTAGTGACACGTATTTAGAAACTGAGATTGCGTATTCATTCACTGGATTTTAGGAGATATTTATAGATTTTTATTAAATAAAATTTTTACTTTGATCTTAATTCTTTATTCAAAATTTGCTCACCGACGTAAAGTTTGAACATTTTAGAAAATATATTTCAAAAGGATTATACTTTTAATCTATTTTGAAACCACTTAATTAAATAACAAAAGTTACAATTTCCTTATTTGTTCATTCACTGGTGAAGTCACCCTAGCCCTGAATTTTTTTAGATTTTTTTTAACCATAGTTTTGGAGATATAAGTTGTCAAAAACTGAATTTTGATGATTTTTTGCATTATGATCGATTTTCATTAATTTATAACTCTTCAAGGAAGCATTTTACGCGATAGACACAAGAATAGTTTTTTTTTGGTGAATTTTCTCAGCTTTTCAATAAAAATACTTTTAATGTCGTACGTTTATGCTTTCACTTACGTATACCCAAATGAAACATATAAATTAAAAAAATTAAAAGTCAGAACCGGACTTTCTCAACCCAAAAATTCATGGAGATACCTTTTGATTGTCCAAATGTGTTCATATGAATCCTGTAATGATTAACGATCGATTCTAGATCTAAAAAAATTCATTCGTGTAATCATTTTTTTTTTAAAGTCGTACACCGGTCTAAAAAAAATATAGTTAAATTCTACGAAAAATGAAAAGAAAAAAAGTCTATGTAAGATATTTCGAAAGTTTACTTCGTTTTTGAGCTAAAAATTAATCAAATTTCTGAATTTAATGATGAAATTCGTCTCAAATTTAATTAATATTAAAGGATTTTTTAGCTCAAAAACGAAGCAAAAGTTCGAAATATCTTACATAAACTTTTTTTCTTGTCTTTTTTCGTCGAATTTATAGTATATTACACAACAAGGGAGGTAAAGAGTTGGCCAGTCCAGAGCACGTGTAAATTGCAACCCGAGCCGAAGGCGAGGGTGGTAAACATATGCTCTGGGGTGGCCCTCTTTATCCCCATGTTATACGATTTTTCACCATACCCGGGCCGAAAATACCACATTCGCGTTTCGGAGCCGGGAGCGAAAGTGGTATTTTCGGCCAGGGTATGGTGAAAATTATGAAACAAATGATTTTTCTTTATCTGAAAACGGTCGTTAATCATTACAGGATTCATACAGACACATTTGGTCAGACAAAATCGGTCAAAAATGCAATAAATCATCAAAATCTTAACCTCTTATATCTCCAAGACTATGGGTCAAAAAAATCTAAAAAAATGCAGGGGTATCGAGAATGAGTAGGAGAACATTTCCTGAGAGTTTCAAGAAAATCTATTTTTTGACCTCTCGATTTGACAGAGACTTGGCCCTATGTATATTCTCCGAATGGGTTTTCTGCGCGCTGCAGCAACTTCGCTCCACGAGATACTGCGCCTTGGATTTGCAACCCGTTGCCACCCCGTGAAACGAATTCCAGTGAATTTGCCTGTTGAAAAAATGCGAGCGGGACGGATGAACGCTTATATAATACTCGCTGCGACACGAGTTCGCGAAGAGGGAGCGAGAAGAGTCGCAAAGGAAATGCGAGCGGAACGCGAGTAATCCCGAGGGATTTTCCGCACCTGCGGAAACAGATAAAGAGAGAGAGAGAGAGAGAGATAGAGA
>JAPYZP010008203.1:0-11075 GCA_030522985.1 Torymus sinensis
AATATTTTTCTTAAAAATATCTTTGAAAATATAACGTCAAATTTTTATATGGAGTTATGGCTACTAAAGCCACGCGCGGCGTTCAGTTTATGATAACATAAAAACCGCACTTACCGTAAGAAAATCTACAAAAGCATTTTCAATCTTAAATTTATTTTAATACATACCCTATATTAATTATTATTTCTCAAGAACTACCTAAATGGTTTTAAAAATAAAAATTTTCAATTATATGATATAAAATTACGATTCCATGATAATCGATCAAACACGTCAAGCTTTACCATCATATTACAATATTTAAAAATAGAACTTATAAAAACGAAACATCAGCATCATAAACTAAAACAATCGTTATTTCAGGTCTGTACGAGATTCGAGACACTGCCAAAGCCCACCGGCTCGTCTAAGGACATCTACGACCTGATGCTCGAGTGCTGGCGCAGGGACGAGTCCGAGCGGCCGACCTTCCGCGAGATCTCGCTCTTCCTGCAGCGCAAGAATCTCGGATACGCGCCCACCTCCTGATACTGAGAGCGCGAGACGCCGCTCGTAGTCGGCCACCTCGAGCTCAAGGGCCTGGCCGCCGCCTCCTGACCCGCGGGCGCTCGGCTCGGCGCCGAGCACGACTTCTTCATTCGTCGCACGAAAATCTGAGCGTTGATTATTCATTTGTTTGCGTGTTCGACCGAAAAACGAGGAGAACATTTTAGCTATTAATGTAATGCGACGAGGCGGTTAAGTTTTTTTTTTGCATACTTTCGTAGTAGCTTTTACAGCGTCTTTTTTTTTAACTTTGTAATTTTTAAGAAGTATTTTCTTTGTGATTTTCTAAAATGTCGATACCTAGTTTATACATAAAAATTTGTAGAAGCTTGTTTCTGATAATAAGAAACATTCTTGAATTTTAGACTCAACGTTACTTTGAATGAAAGAAAAGGACTACAATTTCAAGAGATCTTTTCGCGTGTATAATTATTATCGATGGCGAGTGGAGGTGCGATCTTTATGAGACAGATAATGCTGTGAACATTCCTGCGACGACAAGGTTCTGGTTCATTAATATTTACCGAGCGATCGCATAATATAAAGAGGTAACTGCAGGCACGACGATACTGCAAGTTTAGGTATTTAATCGTAAGAAAAATTAAAAAATGACGGTATTTTCAAAGGTATTACGCGAATGAATAGTGCGATGAAATTGAATGGACAGGTCGATACTTACGATAGCGTGTTTTTCCGCTTTAAGAGCTTTTAATGGTCTAGAAAGTGATCTTAGCGCGACTTATAAATGATTGTTTTAAACATTATTTTAAGGTTTAAGATCGCGTAGAATTATAATTACAGTACTGATTTGTATTTTAAGATATCTTAAAATTAACCTTATTTAAGTATACGAAAACTTTTTTTAGACAAAATCTTTTTAATATAACATTTTTAATCTAGTATTTGTAAATAATTTTATCACGATATGGTCTTGAATTGTCTAACAAATAAGAATGTAAAAAATCTTATTGGACAATAAGATGAGCTAAATGAAACATCAAAAATGCAACAGTAAAAGCTTAAAAATCAATTATTTTTATTTTATAGAACCCGAAAAAAAATATGAAAAATTGGGCGGAACACCTTGTAAGAGGAAAAGTATGATAATATCGTGCATTACGCACCGCAAAAATACCACGGCTATGACACATCATAATGATACTTTGTAATGGGTGGGATCAATGAGAAACTAAGAATATCGATTGTAAATATAGACATGTAAGCATGTAGGGTATGTCAGAATGAATGGCAACTTTACGTATTTGTTTGTAACAAAAATTTGTCTATGATTTTTCTATTGTAGACCGTAAAAACTGTATTTTACATTTACTTGAAAAGGAAAAGACATATTATATCACAATACGAATGAGCATAAAGTGAAGGGTGACAACAAGTACGAAACTGTTGACATATCGGACACAGCAAATTATTTTTGAAAAAGAAGCTCTACGGTGGTATAAACTTTCTGATCAGTGATCGCATATAGGTACATATAATTAATTACGAAAGAGGGATTGGTAATTTGTAAGTGTAAACTAATGATAAGTAAGATTTGAAAAAGCGTTGGATAAAAATATGCGCCCTATTCTTAAATCTAAGTATGCTAGGAAATGTTACCGTTATCACATTAAAATATTATTTATATAATTCGAATACAATCTATGTAAGGGAAGTATAGGTAGTTAAAAACATAGAGATATGTTATATATGGAAAAAATATATATATATATTATATATAAGAAGACGTATTTTAAGTGTAAGCATAACGCTGCCTTCGGCTAAAATTGTTGCCCCTAACTGCTATATAATAAGTAAGAAGTATGTTAAGTAAAAATCAGTTTTAAACAAAGTGCGCACTGTAGTAAATAAATAATACAACCATCTAAAATATTTTTTCTATATTTTTAATTATGAATATCGTTTCGAGATATATTTCTCAATTTAAATTGAAATAAAAGTAGCAGCATTTTCCAACGAAATTATGAGCATTAGTCATGTTAAATTTATAACTATCTAGATTGTTACATAACATACTTTTTTACTTATTCACTCATGTGATAATTTGTATATCTCTGTGTACCTACTGATCTACGTCTAACGCCTAAAATCTGTCGAATCCATTTTCACGATGAAACCAAAGATAGGCACTTTCATGAAAAAAGTAAAAAATTACTTCCGATAGATGCTTTAGTTCAATTCATTTGTACTTCATTTTTATATGTGTCTAATTTTCTGTTGACACAGTTTTCATTGACGAGCGAATAATGTTCGAATCTGTATAACATGTCATACAATAGAATATTTGGATAATTAAAAGTTTTATGAAACGCCAGAATGTTTTTTTTCATAATGTATATTTAATTATATAGACCGTTAAACATTTATTGTTTTATGTCAAAGTAAAAAGTTTTGATGAAAATTAGATTAATTTAATTCCTCTCTCTCAGATGAATAATAGTTTGTAACGAATGCATGTTGTCATATCAAATTATGCTTGAGTTTTTTGGCATTCAATCTTTTTTTTAAAGATAAATTTTGCAATGTCATTTAGTGAACACTGCTCTTGGTATGTGAGACGATTATTGAAGAAGAAAGAGAAAATTACAGGAACGTGGCTATTCATTGCGCCGCTTGAATTAATCACTGCATTGATATGTTTGACAATCGCGCTTGAGCCTTGAGACTGAAATTTTTTCGTTAATAGAATATTGTATTCCCTCATTGATATTAATAATTCGTTTCAAAGTATTGTAATTTATAAACGAATAATTACGGGAACCCTAGATAAGTATATCTATAGCTATAATTTGTTTTACTCGTTCTAATAAAATTAAAAGCTTTCGCATGAATACAACATCTTATTTAATAATTTCTAGTTAAGAATATTTAAGAACAATAATTTATTCTTTGTTGTGTTCTCGAAAATTGATGTATAATGGAAAAGAGTGTGAAGGAACGCGCATTGATTATAACATTTTCTAAACTATTATAACTATACTCTTCACTAATCATCAAATTATTTTTCTTACTACTGACTGTTTATAATTTTGTACGTAGCTTCTGTACATATGCTAAAGAACGATCATAAACTTCGGATATTAGACGATAAAAGATATTGTGCAGCGTATTCGAAAGAAAAAAAACTAAACGTAGAAGCGTAACGATGTACAACGACTTAGTAATTAAACTGCCTGTATATTGTAACTAATTTATAATAAAAAATTAACAAAAACTGTTTATAAACTTACATGTAAATATAAAATTAGATATTTACTAGTCAATGGTAAAAATTCTTTTTTTTTTATTTTGATGTACGGATAATATGCTGACAAATATGTTCAACCAAAAGCTTCTTGTGTTATCTTGTATTATATCATTAAAAATTCTTAACATAGGAGTAATATTTAATTCAATAATGAACAGAGAATCTTACGTAAGAGACTTTTTAAAAAAATACGAGGTCGTGTTAATAAAGCGATAATTTTACTGCCACTATATAGAATTTGCAAGATATTTTTTTCGATCTGCAAATCATAGGATTAGTTTCGTTGACGAATTATTTTTTATCCACGGTTATGAATAAATTGAATAATTTCTTTATCAATGGTGCTTTGCATGATATCGTTGCGGGAATTCCGAATGAGTGTTGATGAAATTAGGAGGAAAATAAGTATGTATGGTATTGTGTGTTGCAACAATGATGCTTAATCAGTAACTACAGAAAAATAAGATACAAAAAAAGAAGCAAGTTTCTTGTTACAGTAATAATATGTGGAGCAATATTGAGGTGTTTAGAAGGCACCGCTGTAATCATCTAATTCTGTGCTAGTTTGAGTTCTAAACCATCGTTTAGATTATTTTAAAAAGATTTTAAATAAGAATATTTATTCAGAGTGAAACTTCGCAAATGTCACAATTTAAAAAAAAAACTGTATGCTAAATTGTTAATTCAGTTAAAAAGTGTTTCGTCTTAAAATTTTGCACAGAATTAGTGAATTGTCTTCTACCCTACTTGTCAGAATAGTGTTGTATTGTATTGAGATAAAAGACACCAGTACTAATTGATCACACGTGTCTTGAGGTCTTATGTCATTGTTATTATGGCGATATGATATAAGAATTATACGTTACATACACAGTACGTTTTGACTTTGTAGTAATTTAATGATAACTGAAATGTAATACGCAATAAATATGAAAGAGTAAAAAAATAAATGACTTAAAATACTTTGGGTTTAAATTACAATAATGCACTAAAAAGTTAATTATGAAAAAGAGTATTGAATCCTTACTCCGGCAGTAAAATATCATGTTTAAAAACATCATACGTAATCAGGTAAGTATACAATTTTATACCACTCTAACCTAAAAACATAACTTTAATATAATTATTAAATTATTAAATTATTAAATTATTAATTATTAAAAACATAACTTTAATATGATTATTCGGCTCTCGTGGTATAAAATACGGTTCGAAACTGGTGCGTAAGAAGATTGTTACCTTCCGCACCTGTGTCGAAATGTACTATTATACAAAAAATATTTTTATTTTTTATTTATATTTATTATTATGTTTTAATAAAATGCTTTCATTATAACATATTATTTTCTTACATTTAATTTATTTAAAAAACCGCTGCTAACTGAGTTACCAGAACGCTTTCTCAGAGTATCTACAAGAAATAGGAAATGTAGAAAGGAAGTGATTTAAAAAAATCTATTGATTCTAATATTTTTTTTTTTAAAGCAAATTTTCATTATTCATAATTTTTATAAATTCCTTAAGCTATTATTCTTTTATTACTTATTACGGGCACAATATGATGAAAAATAATGATTTTTCATAAAAAATTTCCTGAAAAAATTTTTAAATTGAATGGCTAGAATGTTTATTCTTTTAAAAATCGAATATCGAATCACGTGAATGATTTACAGTGTGAAGATAACTTCTTAACATTAACAATATTTATTTCGTTTTTCAATTAACTGTTAACAGTGACAGGAAGATAAAAAGCAGAGAAAAGTAGAGGAGTAAATGTTCAAATAAATTTCTCCTAAGAAAGTGTTTATTCGGACTTCTTCCGCATAGAAATTTTAATTTCCGTGTTTATATTTTATATGTATATGTTCAATAGAAATTGCTAAAGGAAGTTTTTTTAATTCATTTAAATAGCGTAATTGTTTTGTTTAAAGTTGATGCAATCTTCAAATCGGTATTCTTAACTTAAAAATAATTTTAAAATCGTTTTAAAAGACATGAATAGAGAGTGAATAAAGCGTATTTCAAGAATGTGTTTATATTATATCAATCTTTCAGATAGAATACTGAAAAGGTTATTTACAATTGATAAACTAGTTATTTTTTCGAAAAAGTAGCTACTTTTTCAAATTTGCATTTTTAAGTCCAAAAAAAATTCGTGAGTAGTTTTAAAATACATAATTTAGAAAGAAATCAAATGTACTTTAAGAATATCAGTTTCCATTTTGCATATATTATCTTTAGAGTAAATTAAAAAAAAAAAATTTTTGTAAACAAAACAATTTTGCAAAATTGTTATTTTATCCAAATAACATTTTAAAATCATCCATTTGACTTCAAAATTTAATCAGTTCTAAGATAGGACATACCTAACATGGATGCGAAAGTTCAGCTCATTATGTCCATCCATTCACGAGTTATGCTGCCTCCAAAAGTTGGTTTCATACATATATACATACATACGTACGTACATACATGCATACATACATGCATACATACGTACATTTTTTAAAAAACCTATTATTCTGTCTCGGGAACCTCAAAAACATTGAAATACATCCAAATTTTGTATTCGAAAATTTTCACCTTTACAAAGTTTTCTCTTTGAGAAAGCAATCTGGTTTTAATTAATGGTTTGCATTACTATTTATACTGTCTATGTTATTCTAATTATTAATACTTGAAAATAATAATTTTAGTGTAGACATAGACATAGAGTCAATTTTGTATTTTCCTAGTGTTTGATTTGAACACTAGATGGCAACTTTTATCCTACTACTAAATTTATCATTTCGTATCTATAAATGATGCACAGGTTTACCACTGTGCGTCTGAGATAGACTCTCAGTGAAAATTTTATTTTACTTCTTCAATAAGTGAATATTGAGTAAGGAATTAGGTAGTCAATTTCTTTTACTTATTCGTACTAATGAACGACCTTTCACGTATTCATTTTTAGAGACTAGTGTCTTTTTCCAACGAGGATTGCCAGCTTTTTGTGACGTGTTTCTATTGTTTCTAAGAAGCTGGAAGGAGAGGATATTCGCAGAATTCCTAGCTGCGATAACTCATAAGCATAATAAATCTGTTTTTCTCAATGCGATTGAAGAGAGAAATGTTATGCTTGTCATTGTTAACTGAATTTTAAATTCTTCATGAGTATCATCCTGTGCCGTTGCCTACATATCAGCATTGATATAATTTATTAGCCTTGTAAGTATGAGCTTATGTTTGATTTTTACTAAAATTTTTTGATATGCGGTAAATTTGAGAATCATGCATAAAGATATAGATAAATCAAAGTAACCATCATGGTTGATATGTTTTTACGTCAAGCCAGCCATCGTTTTCCATATGATACCTTCGTTTTGTAGTGCCCGATACCTTGAATCGCGTTGTATCGCGGCGAGCTGTCTGCTAGCGCGTCGGCGTGTCATTTCTCTGGACCGTTCCCTTCTAAACGAATGGATCACTTCACTCATTTCTTTTGTACTAATAGTTTTGCTTAAAGGTTCTTCTTAAAGGTTTTCCGTGACTTGTAGAATTAACAACATTTTTCAAGCATTTAAAAAATCAAACGGGATTTTTCTAATATTATACAGATTTCAGTCTCGCAGAATTTTTTTTGACTTTTTGGTCCTTGTAACTGTACATTCAAGCAATTTCGTTAGTAATAACTTCTTTTAAAGCCGTTCTAACGAAATTCTGAGGGGTATGGCCGCCTAATACTTGCAGATAATTTACCTAAAATTACCTAAAATTACAGATTAATATGTATGATGATTAATTAATTACAGATTCCGTGACTTGTAGAATTAACAAAATTTTTCAAGCATTTAAAAAATCAAACGGGATTTTTGGAATATCAAAAACCGAGACTATTGAGTGATAATCTTCAGTGACAAAAGTTGTGTTTCATATTTCCGATTTGTTGCAATTTAATTATTTGGTTTGTAAATTTAATAATCAAAGGGGGTTTCTGCAAAGTTTTGGATGTCCAGGTTCTGAGGATGTTGGATTATTATAAATAGTTTCTAAACATGTGAGAGGGCGATAGAGTACATGCATCAGACTTAGCGTGCGCGCGGTACGCAGCGATTGGAAAAATCTCAACCAATTAGCACCGTTTAATGAGTTTTATAAGTCTCGAAAAGCTTACAAGAAGACGCCGTTTAAATTTTATAACAAAATGATGAATAGGAAGGCAATGGTGGCGAGTAGAAGTGAGAACAAGTATTAAATCATACAATATACAAAAACAACTTTAAAAAATCATATCTTTATTGATTAGCATTTTTCAAATATGGTTAAAAGGATCTTTTATTCGCAAAATGAGCTAAATTATTATAATGAAATTACTTTAATGGTAAGAATAAAGTTTTTAAAATTTTTTCAAACACTTTGGATCTCAAACAATATGTATGAATTCTCGTGCAAAGAGACCTATTGTGTTCGAACTAAGATTGGCCGCGTCGGAAAATAGCCTGCTCGCATGGAAGAATCAGTGCTCGACAGCTGGAAAGCGAAGTGGTCGAAAACTTTCTCTTTTGGCAAAACGAAGTACAATAGGCTTGCACGATACTCCCTTTTGCCTGCCGCTGCGTTAATAGCTTCTAGAGGTCGGGGCGCCCCGACTACTACCTGAAAATGCAGAGGAGACTAGTGAGTCAGTCTTGGTTTGGCCTCCGAACTAAACGGTTCTCTCCAAAGTTTTGACTCTCCGGACTTTCTGTTCTAATTTTAAGTGTGAATATTCCAAAATACTGAACATGGAAGCTGAATGTGAATTGACGATCAACGACCTGGACAACGACAGTCTGGGTATAATATTCAATAAACTGGCCTACCGCGACCGAGTGTGTATCGAAAGCGTCTGCAAACGCTGGCGTGATGTCAGCGAAGCCAGTTTGTGTTCATACTCCAAGCATCTGATAATCGACAAGGACACGGATAACTTTCCATCCCTGCGCGGCACGACTCCCAAGAAGGCGAAGAACATTCTGGAAAAGAGCCTGCGACGACGAGGCCACCATCTCGAGGAGATCTCCTTTGAGAGTCATGTTCACTTCCAGAGTTTTGAAGTGGGTACAATCAGGCGAATCGTGGATTGCTGCCCAAAGCTGAGGCGTCTGGCGACCGGAGTCCTAAATATGAATTCTGAGGACTGGTTCGCCTGTAACAGACTTGAGGCACTGATGACCAACTACCACGACTGCGATAATTTGCGGAAACTGTTCCTCAGGAACAAGCGACTGCGCCTTCTAAAGACAGATTGCTGTAACTGCAAGGCGCGTGTCTTTGATTACCTCGACCCAGGTCAACTGGAGGTCCTGCATATACCATATGCAAATCTCGAATTCACCGCTGGGTTAGCGGATAAATTGGCCGAGTCACTCGTAGAGCTAAACTACGGCCCCATTACGCCCATCATGGAGAACCTTCAGCACTTAAGTATGCTAATAAATCTACGCACACTAATCCTGAAGTTTCATTACGTCAGAGGGCTCGACCCCCAGTTCCTTGTTAATATTGCCATAAATTGTAGAAAACTTGAGCGCATCAACTTGTATATTTACGCGGACGCTGAATATGATCAACAATTCATTGCGCTGCTGTTTAACCTGCCCCGATTGAAGAGCTTGGTTCTAATACTGAACCAATATGAAATCCCTCAAGAAGAACTTGATAGGTTAGTCCAAGGAGCACCAAACCTCAAGTTCTTCGTACTGAGTTCGTGCTCTCAATGTACATACGAAGAAGACACTGTTAAACCCTGTAAACAACACAGACAAAGTCGGCTCAAAAATACAAACTCTGTAGCTAGGGACTCGAGCGAAGCAGTTATAATAACTGCTACGTAGGTCACGAGAACGGCGATTGAGAGGGTCGAGCGGGTCGCGTTTTCTCCACAAGTTGAATGGACTTATAAAAAGCGACGCTCCGGCCAAAGGAGCGATGATCTGTCTTTGTGACCTGATCAGTGATAACCACGGAGTAGACTGATTAGAAATAAAAACCCTATGTACATTTTGATCAAGCAATTATGTATTATTATAGTTACCGAGTAAGAACAATTGTAACCGATGTGCGTGCGTGGTGTATAGCAATAAGTATAGTATACTAGAACAGCTTTAATGGTTGGGATGTTGTATGTATATGCCTGTCTTTTTTAATTATCTATAGCGATCTTATGTAAAATAAATAAAAAATTTTGTACATTATGTAATGTTGGAATAAGTAACGTTATTTCTAATAAAATGTGAAAATGTGATAAACTTTGGTAGTTTAAGAACTATTGTAAATATTTTAGTTTAAATAAATTTTAACATTAAGTCATAATTAATTTCAAAATATTATTCTATTCATTCTTTTATTCTCTAACAAAATTATACTGTATACAACCCTGTTCGATGTCTGTGCCAGTCTCTAGTTGAAATTTGAAATAAAACCCTTTTCCTTAATTTTTATGACCAGGGTTACTGACCATAATGGACGCCGGAAAAGGTCGATCTGTCACCCACATTTGTGACAGTATTACAAGGCCGGGGAATTCCCAAAATCCTTGGGCCCATTCTTATAATCCGAAGGTAATTAGCGAGTAGTCCGGACTTTCCGACATATACCTGAATAATGCAGCTGCTCTGCGGTCAGTAGCAAACTGACCGAAATCTAGGGTTACTCGTCGTAACTTCATCTATTTTTATTTTTTTCATTAAATAAATCACATGGAAGTTATTCGAAACATGCTTGCAATATTTATTTTGATGCATATTCCACAAACATATCTTTATTCCGATTATAGTTATTACTACAATTTTAAATAAGTTTGAATTATAAAACATAAACAATTTATAGTTGTCAAACAATTTATAGTTGTCAACTTTAGTTAAGATTATTGCTATCTTGCCACAGGTCGCGGTAGGGGTAAATAGCGACCGCTGCCTTTATAAGTACCTCTTGTTTTAAGATCCTTAACCAAACCTATGTCGAAAAATTTATTTGTCCACATATATCACATACAAGTTGGATATAAAAATAAAGCGAGTTGGTTAAGAGATTTATTATAAAAAAAGGTTTTATTACAGTTGATTATTTCGTTTACGAGAAAAAAATTTTGAAAATTCACTTCTGAGTTTCGCGACGAAAACTGATAGTGTTTATTTCCTACTTACATATTACGATGTATTAATTCTGTGGCTTCGAGTCATAACAACATAAGTCCACTTTTTAAGTTTCTGAGAAAAACGTGTTCAAACTTATTTGTAAG
>JAPYZP010008208.1:0-10079 GCA_030522985.1 Torymus sinensis
GAATATTCGCCGGACGGGCGTCTTAATTCCTGCGTTTATGCGAAATCCCCCGTTAACGATGGAATTATATGCTGAATTATTTTAGTTAAAATGTGTGTGGATAAAGAATATATTCGGTTCGAGGTTTAGCTGAAATATATATTAATTATGTTTGGAATTAATTATGGAATAAGCGTAGCATTTTTGCGATAACTGGATAAAGCGAAAAATTTGTTTACGCGAAAATGAGTGGCATTTTAAATTTTTATGTTATTTCATTATATACTTTGCATCTTTTTTCCGCGTTTACTCGTTGTAACGCTGAAGTGATTATGTACGATGGAAATTATTCTACTAAAACTATTTAAAAAGTTATACTCTTAACATATTTTATTTAAATCGAATTAATTAAAGTGAAACACGGAAGTTTGTGAATAAAAATTATCTTAAAATTACCTTTCGTATAATTTCGAAAAATATTTAATCTCTATAACTTTTTTTTTATTGTTAAACGTCATTTGACCCTCATAATTACGTTAACATTATAATCATTGATATAATATCTGGTGGAAAAGAAGTAAAATCCTACGTTTGCATACAAGCAACGCCCATTAATTAACCCAGAAAATTCTCTCCCACCACAGACGTTACATAACCTCAATCTTGTAACCTCGGAAAGCCAGATAACCCGAAATATCTACATTCCCCACGTCAGCAGAGCCGCCGCGCGCCGCAGCGAGCGCCTCAAAAGTCAGCAGCGCAGCAGCAGCGTGAATCATGAATGAAAATTCCTCCAACCCTTTTCCTTTTAATCTCTCCTCCACTACCACTACTACTACCGTCACTCGTTCTCTCATAACTGCGCTCTCGTCGCTCGATATCGCTTCCATCCATCAGTCCGCGTAGGAAGAGATCACGAGAGAGCGAGCGAGAGAGAGAGAGGGCGAGAGAAGGAGAAGCGAGAAAGCGGCTTGGCGGGGAGTGCGCACGCACACACGAAGAGAGAGAGAGAGAGGCGCAGAGAGAGAAGCCCACACGAGTCTGGCCGGATACTCGAACTTCCGGTCCCACACATGGCCAACATAATATCCTCTCTCTTCCTCTCTCTCTCTCTCTCTTTCCGAGCGCTCGGCGTGTATGTACGCTTCTTCACGAGAGACAGAGAGAGAGCTTTCTCTTTCTTCTCGCGCATCGCCGCCGCTTTTTTCTGACCCGCCGCCGCCGCCACCGCCGAGCCAGTGGACTTCTGAACTCGCAATTTGTCGGGTTAAACGGGCCGATTGTTTCTGGCTGGGAGGTAGAGGGGGCGACCGGGTGTTATGGAAATACGACGCGGCGATCGAATAATATTTGATGTTGCGATATATTTATCAAATTCGGTTTGTAACCATGACTGGCTGGTTCAAGTATAAAATTTATGTAATGTGATGCAATAAAATTCGCGTATCATACATATTTCCTTCTTTATAATAGGAGAATGTAATTTCGGCGTGATTCGTACATCACGTGATATATTTTTGTCACGAGCGTGTATCTTGCTTCCGAACACTCGGGCTTCCGGAGGCTTTTATCTCTCGTGTGTACTTTGTCTATTTTTTTTGTTTAATCGGCGCGTTTTTATATCGCACTCGAGCGAATGTTATAAATAAGTTTAATCAATCAGCACCGCGGCTATAATATTTTTTTTCAGGTTATATACGTTTGTATAAATTACAATGTTTTTCTCGTAAAAGCTTGAACTTGTCTTGATACACACGCATTATAACAGTATAAGCAGTAAATTAATTTTTTTTTTTTTCATATCTCATTTAAAGCGTTCGCTTTATACGTCCACCGAATATCTTGAAAAGTAACGCTTGAGTGACTTCTGAATTAAAATATACCGCGGTCGGCACGTTTAATATACACGCACGCAACAGATCAAAACGTCTCTCTTTCTCTCTCCCCTCGCGCGCGTGGTGAGCGCCGCGCAGCGAGCGTAGAAAGCAGCACACACATATATTACAAAGCCGCCTAAAAATAATGGATAAAAACAGTTAACTAAAAATAAAATTAGATAAATAAGGAGGAAAAAGATTCATTTACCAGCTGCGCTTCTCTCTTTGTATTTCGTCAGTCTCTTCCCCCTCCCCCTCCTCTTGTTCTCATCACTGTCTCTGCGCTATATAGCGCTCGCATTTCGACGGGATAAGCGTTATCGTTTCGCCGCGCGCTCCTGATAAGCCGTGTGTCTTTCGTTTATTCACCGCCTCCCCCCTCCCCCCCCCCTCTCTCTCTTCGCATATATACGAATCTCGAAAAATATGTGCGACAACCGCGCGAGAACGGATTTAAAAGGCGCGAGTCGCGTCGACTTTGTCTTCTCCTCGTCGTCGTCGTCTTCAATGATGAACGCTATTTCTGCCCGCGCGGTAATTATGTGCATTTATTTTTAAGTAGGATATTTTTAACCACAGATATCGCTCGCTCGCACGCACGTATACACATATATGCACACTAGCACGTCACGCGCTATCCGCGGCGAAAAACAAAAAAGAAAAATTCGACGGAACGTTCCTCGTAAACAAATCGATCAATCTCCCGTATAATATAGCGCGCGCGCGTTCGCTCGTATAGAAAAAGGAACGGCGCTGCTAATAACCGCTGCTAAAAGGTCCCATCTCGCGCGCGCACGAGAAAGAGGAGGGCGTGAATCATTCTCACACTACTGTGTGCGCCAGCGTCATATGTGCGCAGCGCGACTTTTTCTCTAGCGCTCCGCACCACCACGCGGCGATTAATCGGCGAGTGTATGAATGTGTCTGTGTGTACTGTACCGCGGATTATTCGGCATTTAACGATATACGTCGCTACTATATACCGCCGCAGCCCGCGCGCACCGCCAATAAAAATAGACACACGCGATCGCTGCATGAGCCTGGAGTATTATACGCGCCTGCGCACAAGCGTATGTGTGTGAGAGAGAGAACGAGGTCCAATGGCAGCGACAGCCGTGAGCCGATAGAGCCCGACGTCGACTTTGACTTCGCATCGGCGACTTCCGGTCGTCCATTGACCCCGTGACGAACCTCCCTTCGCTCTCTCTCTCTCTCTCTCTCTCCCTCCTTCTGTCTCTCGCTCGTTCTCTCTTGCGTGCTCTTCTTCGTCTTCTTCATATCCTTTCTCTCTGACGGCTTCTCGCTCTCGCGCGCGCTAACTTTTTTGTTTTCTTCCTAGCGATTATCATTTTTTTCTTTTCTTTTTGTTTTGATCGACGAATCAACTGTTAACATTCGAAAACAGTTGAACTTTATACACTGCGGAAACGCTGTGATTGTCGTGGCCATCTTTTAAAGACGTATATATAGTAGCTCAGTCGCGAAACGAGTGAACGTTTGCGTCCATGACCTTACGCCATCTGTTGGCCGGTGTTAGCGCACGGCGAAACTTTAGTTTCGAGCTGATGAAATCATCGACGAATTTCTGTACACGATCCGCTGTCTTTAAGTGGCTAACAGCAACCACATGTTCTATCGACCGGAATAGATGTTTATGAAAAACAGTCTAGTCTAGATAT
The DNA here is from genome assembly GCA_030522985.1 of Torymus sinensis. Taxonomy (NCBI): domain Eukaryota; kingdom Metazoa; phylum Arthropoda; class Insecta; order Hymenoptera; family Torymidae; genus Torymus; species Torymus sinensis. The sequence goes on from JAPYZP010008208.1 coordinate 3,536, forward strand.
ATGTTTCATCACTCGTTCGAATATTAGAGAATTAACCATTTTTATAATAAATTTTTCCATATCGATAATCTAAACACTTCTATTGAATTGAAAACCCGGACGTCTATTAATGGTGCGAACATCGAGCTGAAAATTTGACGCGATAAGGTCATTAACATAGCTGAAAAGATGTAGCGGAGATTATTGAAGAGAATGAAAAGAAGGAAGTCAGTCGAGCCTCTCTTTCTCTCGCGCTCCTCGGGCTCTGCTGCTTTAAGGCGATCCACTTTTAGACAGCCAGCCAGAAACCCTCAATGAGGTTGTACACCCGCGCGCGCTTCTACGTCGCTCTTCCCTCTCTTTCCCTTTCGGATGCCGCTACATACAAGGCTTGGCGCCGCCTCTCCTTAGGGAGCCGAGGTTCTATCGAAAAATTGGGCCACGCCGCGCGGAGTGTTTTACAGGCCAAACCCGAGATTATCAGTATATCATTGCTGGCAAAAATGAGTTATTATTTTTCTTTTTAATAAGTATATAAGAGAAAGAAACTTTTATACATCCGCATAAAGAATACCGTAACCGTGCGTTGCTTGAACTTTCGTTGAAACAATTCACGCGCGACTTTTTCTTTATTTTTCTCTCTCTAAAAATAAGCGCAAACGAGAGCTGCGATGCGCCGGTCGTAGGCGCGCATCCTGCCAGCGCGTGTAGTAACTTCATGAATGCGCGCTCACGCCGCCTCCGCACGTAGTATATATATACGCGTGTGTGTGTGTGTGTGCAAGCGCAGTGAATGGGAGACACAGCGCTCGCGGTATACAAACCCGGAAAAGAAACTTGCGGCGCACGTTTTTTTTTAATTCAGAGACGCAGGATTTAATTCTGCGAAAGTTTTTTTTAAATTATTCGCAGATGCAATTACGCGCGAGAATGTACGTGTGATGCCTCGAGGAGTTTAGTATGTGCAATGACTGTGTGTATTACTTTCTTATGAAAAATTTCCGCTGTCGGAGGTTCGAGTGTGTGATTATATGGAAATGGCGGTAGCCCTTCGAGATAAAAGTTAGTTTTATTTTATTTTTCTGCGCGCGGGAGAATAAGTTCAGAGTGGTTAATATGTAGCCGTGACCTCAAAAGCTTATACGGCTCTCGTAAAAGAATAGCATATAACCCATAATCTCTTTAGTAAAGCTGAATTTATCTATACACTTTTTGCATATACCCAGCATATACGAAAAGCAAGGATATACGAATAAACAAAATTGAATTCAAGTTTTGTTTTCAATACTTTCGAAAATTATTCTTTACCTTTTCATTGCCATTAATTTGAATAAATATAAACCAGTTATATTGATGTAAAAATTTTCTTTCTGTTTCAGGTAAGCATTGCTCGGCTACAAAAATGTTTAATCATTCGAATCCTGTTAATTAAAGTAAGTCAACTTTTTGCTCGAATTAAAAATCGCTCAAAGCCAACCATTCCAAACCTCTCTCTCTCTCTCTCTCTTTAAATCTCAACCCGACTCTTCGCACAATACAAAAGCAAAGAGGCATTTCATTTCCTGCGCACTTGTAATTTCAAACAACTGCGCTACCTCTCACTGGAAGCTACTTTTCGCGCGCTGCAACTGGTCTTGTGTCATTGGCGCGCTCGCGCTTTGGCCTGCTGGAAGCTCGTGGGAGTGCGTCATAGATGGGAAAGATACGGGCGACGCGAGGGAGAGAGAGAGAGAGAGAGAGAGAGAGAGAGAGACTTTATCCGCGTATAAGGCGCCGGATGCGAGAACGACTTTTTGCAAAAGTACCGCGAAACACGCTCGCGTTTATATACGTGCGCCGTGGCCGTACGCCTTACATGTGTGTGTGTAAGAAGAAGGCAAGGCCGTGGCGATGAAATTCGTATGTGGAGGAGGCCGAGGAGATGCCGGGATAAGGTGTTAAAAAGGAAATTAATCGTTTAATAGGTGCGCGCGCTGTGGCTTGATGATGGGTGAATTTAGGTAGAGGAGGGAAATGGGAGTTGGTATGCGCGCGAATATAGTTGGAAATGCCCGAGGTGGGTATCTTTTGCAAAAATATTTCATTTTATTCGTACTTTATCAAAGAATAACGGTTAACAATTCGGCCATAAATTTCAATTTTACGTGCACTTGATGCAAAACCCACTGTTTCTGTAATATAATATTCACGAAATCCGTTTCTCGAAATTCACATAACCTAAAACGTCCCCCCGAGTATGTGTGTGTATGTATTTAATTCAATCTCTTTAGCATCACTATACGACCTTTCAACCCGCCAAACACCGTCCAACTCTCCCGTGGACTTCCACATATTATAAACATACGCATTCCTCTACCTCTCTCTCTCTCTCTGCTCTTCCGAACGATTTAAAAACTTAATGTCCCGCGATGCATTAATATTTCCGAGACTCTTACGCGAGCGCGCGGCCATTCAAGTAAACCCCGACCGACCATAAATTCCTCTCCCCGCGCGCGCTTGGCTTTTAACGAAACACCGCTCACTCGCATATATATATATACACACACACAGGCACGCACGCACACTACTACTGCGACTTCCGTTTCTCAAGAGTCTCGGCTGCGCTCGCGCGCGCATATACTTAAGCTCCTCGGCGCGAAACGACGCTGTGGGCGAGAGAGAGAGAGCGCAACGATCGTTGCGCTGCGCACAGCGCACACACGTGCATACCTGAATAAATATTTTCGATGCTGGGTTTTTAAATTTTTGACGCGCGCGCGCCTGCGTTTTGCAGCAAAAGGGTAAAAGGCTGCGTGTGCTCGCGTCGGAGTTAAGTGCGGGCTCTCTCGCGTATAGTTGTTGCTGACGGCGACACGCGCGCGAATGTTGTTTTTCTCTGCGGGTTAAAAGGTGGCGATGCGTTATTTACGGCTTTGTAATAAATAAATTGTCTAGAATTAATTGCCCGTGCGGGCTGTGGTTAAGTGACCTTCTAGAGGTTTAATTTCATTTTCAGCAACTATATACTTGCACCTTGCGTAAGTACGATCGTTCAGAATTTAAATTTCATTATTGAATAAAGGCTAAAAAAAAGGCGATCGGATTGATTGCCAAACGAGAGCAACTATAATCATACTTCTCGGAATTGATGGTGCGAAAATTAGAACTGTAACAGCGCGCGAGGGTCTGATCCCCTCCGGACCTACCGCAACGAAGAAAAAAATCCCGGACAATCCCCATCGGAGGCCTCCGCTGACTCATCGTCCGGCGATTTGTCAGCGATGTAGTGTTACAAAAATAGCGAGCAGTCGCGTCGACGAGAGCCGCGCGCATAGCTCCATATTTTCCGAGCTTACTTTTATAGGCACGATTGTGGCCGCTCATTACGCACGCCGCCGTCGTCGTCGTCGTCATCTCGCAATGACTCGGTTCTGCAGTCTGCTGTCCTGTTAAGTTCATTTTTATTTAAAGTATAGCCGGCGAAGTACTCGCGGTGTCGTTCGACTTTAGTGCTGTTTAAAACGCCGATAAATATTTTGTGGATTTTTCGTTTTTTAGGGTGCACATGGTTTTAAATAATAAAACAGATATGTATGGGAGGTGAGGTATGGTTTGAGATGGTTAAGTCGTAAAGCCGTAACGTGACTGGAAATATGTCAAAATGTAGACATACCGTACCGCTAGGTAACGTTTTCTTTCCCACAATCGGTCTCCGCAATGGCCTTATCATACCAATTCATGCGCATCGTTTGTAATTACTTCATCATTGTCAAGAAAATATACGATCTTTATTCAATCGCGTATTCGTGTATTTCAATGTATTTCAGTATAATCTTTGACACAATTGTTAAAAACACTATGTTAATATTTCAGCATTCGTAAGAAACGCATTAGCAATTAAACAATTCGCAAAAGAAAAAGTAAAATTTTCAGCCAACGAGAACTTAGACAAGAAGACTAACGATCCCCCACTCAATCAAAATCTCATCGTCTCATCGCTCATTAAAAAAAAAAACCAAATCACCACACTCCTACCCTCGACTTACTCACTCACTCACTCACCGGACATATTCCGGTCCCGCAATGATAATTACACTCACGCAACCCACCGCCGCCACGGCAGCTCATTGACATTTTTCCCCCACTCTCCCTCCCCGTACGCTGCACCGGCTCTCCTCCTCCTCCTCCGCTCGCCTCGTCGTCGTCGTCGTCTTGGCGGTCCATTCACCACTCGGCGCTCTCGCTATATTTGTGCATTCCAGCGCGCAGCGCTGTGTTTGCGCTATGAGAGGGAGAGAGAGAGGTTTTTAAGGTTGCGATGGGAGGAAGTCGGGATTGTGGGTCGGGTTTGTGAATGGATTTTGTGTGGGATTGTCAGTGTGGATGCTTTGGATTTGGACTTGTTAAGAGATGTTTTGGTAGATTGTTGTGCAATGAGTTTTAAGTAGATCAAAATATTTATGAGTTATTCATAATATGGTAATACTTGAAGTCTTTGAGCAATTAAGGAGTACTATTTACTAATAATAAGCTGAATATCTGCTGAAAATTGCGTTTCTTTTAATACAGTGGAAATAATTAAATAAAATTGATAGCAATAATTATTTAAATTACTCGGTAAACTTACAATTTCAAACTAAACATAGTGCAGGTTTGTTTGTGAGCTAGATTAAAGAACGTTGAGCAACTTTTTTTTTTCTTTCGACCGACCGGAAATACAACTGTATCAGCTTTTATCTAATCGCCTTGAGATTTCGAGAGGATGTACATAAGACGAAAATAAATATTGTATCTTGAAATTCTTTTTGGCATCGTAAAAATATAGCGTAACACTTGTGTGGCTTAGAATTGCACTATTCCCGTGTCACCCAATGTACCTCGAATTCATTTAACTATTATATTCAGTTTAGATCGTTATAAAAAATGAATGAAAATCGATTTTATTATTATTCTACATACAACAAAATTCTAAATATAATCCCAGACACCTGGACGTACTATTCCAGCCGTGCGTAAGCTCAAAGAAAGCGTATATATATGTACGTACGTCCGCGCGGCCGAAAAAAGGGAGCAACGCGCGCGCGAGCCGAGCGAGAAAGAGAGGAAACGCGCGCCGGGAAGAAAGAAGGAAGGAGCGAGCTATATACCGACGGCAGCGGGAGGGGAGAGAGAGAGAGAAGAGGAATTTCCTGTTGTGAGCATCTCGACGCGCGCGTTCGGGTGCATCTGCTGGCGTGCGCGAGAGAGCGGCGGGTTCTTAACCCCTTGGCCTCTTGCTCTATCTGTCTTCTCCTCCTTCGTCTTCTCTCTCTCTTGCTCCCCGGCTTTTTCTCTTTACTCACACACACACGTACGTTATACGTACACACAGAGAGTATTATACACGGGCTTTTTTTGGGGCGCTCCGGCGCGGCTCTTTAATTCACTGACCGATCTCAATATTTATATTCATGAACGTAACGTTTTGCGTCTGGCGCGCGCGGGAACAAGGCTGTGTGTGCCGCCGCTCCTGCTTCTGGGAACAAGGCTGTGTGTGCCGCCGCTCCTGCTTCTACTATACCGCGACGCGAGGAATTTTGCACAGCGAGTTTTATATACTTTGTCGGGTTGCGTCGATATGCTGTTAACGCGGATGTTTCCTTCTTGTTTCATTCGTGTTCGAGATGTATATATATTTGCAGCGCGCTAGTTCGCTTTCCTCTGCTGGGCATTGCCCTTTTTCTTCTCTCGCTCGAGGTTATTTCTGGGATGTATTAATGAGGGGAATAATTAGTGGAAGGCGAGGGGGAGCGCTGCTTTATTCCGATATAAAAATAACGCGCGCGGGCACACGCGTGTTTTGAGATTTTTAGATGTAAGATCTTTCGACGACGATGCTAAGAATAAGTTAAATATTGGGTAATATTTTTCGAATGAAAATTCGCTTCCAAGAACTAGGCTACATTCCCCCGCATTTAATATACGTAAATCGTGATTCTAAACGCATTTGTGTCTTGTTTACTTTGCACGTGGATTTAGATTAAACATTGTTTGTATCACTTGATTAAAAATCATATCTAAAAATACATTCTCTTTAAAAATAATACGAAAGTTACTTCCACGACATTTTTGCGATCACACCGAAGCAATACCGCGAGACCATCTCTTCCAAATCTTCCTCGAACAATCCGCGCCCAATATCACCCACGCGTGTGTCTCTACAAACCGCATCTTCGCCCCCCTCTCTCCCTTTTTCCCGACATCTCGGCGCGACGGGCTAAAAAACAGCGCCGGTGGTCGCATTCCGGCAAGTGTCGCATTCCACGCCCGCGGCGCCCCGATATTTTTCAGATATCATTTGCTGCCCCCTCTCTCACTCAACGCGTTTCCACATGTGTACACACGTGCACGTGTATATAACTGTACACCGCGGGAAATGCCGGAGTTCCCGGGAAAAACATAAACACAGAGAGAGAGTAGGGTCCGGAATTCCAGGGCAAGCGCGCGCGTGCGTAGCGGCGGCAGCGACTGATTAATTTTGGGATTTGATGAATCGGGGCCGATTGTGAAATATCCCGGGGCTCGCTTTTGTTGACGGATGGTGGCT
>JAPYZP010008209.1:0-13125 GCA_030522985.1 Torymus sinensis
CGATGTTCCGCGCGGTGCATAAAGAAAAAATACCACGATTGCATAAGTATATGTAAAAATAGAAGCACGCAAAGCGTTTCCAGGTAATACGTACGGCGGATCATTGCACTCTAAAAATACACGCTCACCTTAACACAATTAGATGACGCCGGGCTATTAATAGCAGCCCTATGGATTGTTCCATAAAAGCTGAGGTCGCCGCGGCGCGTCGCGTTGCACTACTCTCGCATCGTCTACGTACGCTATAATATCCTATACGTACGCTATGATTACGAAGTATATAAGTTCTTCGAAATTTCGCGTCATGTGACATTGTTGCGCGCGGGTACTTAGATGTGTAAGTCTACTTGCGTGAATAATTTAGCCGATAAGGGATCAGTCTTATAGCTTCTTTTTTTTCTTCGCTGTAATGAACGAGGGGTTGGGATGAATTGCACACGAGGTGATAAAGTTGCACTTAAATGATAAAGCATTTTGTACTTCGTTGACAAGTACCTGGTACTATAATCATTTTTAGTTCGTTATTTCAGTTCCAAATGTAATTTAAATTAGAATTAAATTTAAATTGTAATTATAATTAATATATATATATACATTGTTTGCATAATAAATCTGAGGATTAAATTGAATTAATTGTATCTGTGGCTTCCAGAAATAATCGCATATATCCACTTATCACGATTTTAAGTAAATCGACTTTTTAATTTCGCATCGGTTTATACACTGCATCTATAAATGCTAATCTAAATAACATATTTATTATCATAGTTACTAGACCAAATAGTCCATATTCATGTTTTGGAAAACGTTTTTCATTTATATGGTTATTCTATGGAAATAAAAAAAAATTAGTGGAGTTATATGGGTTTTCCTGTCTTAATGGCAATGATATTGTTTTTGCGGTAACTTTTTTTTATTCTCTTCATTATTTACAAAGAATTTAATAACCAATATACTATCATACTCTAGCCGTACCAATGAACGTCTCTGTTGACTGTGTAAAGGCGCTACTGGCTACAGAAATGGCATTAAAATGTTTAAACGTATCTAAATATATAGTTATATAGTTTTCTCCGAAAATATTTAATTGAAAAAGCAGTCAAGTGGAGTTGTACCGTTTTTCCAGGATATTGGATAAAAAAAAGTGGAGTTATATGGATTTGCGGAAATTACTCGAAAAAAAAGTGGAGTTATATGGGCTTTCCTTGTGTTTATTCAAGACAACGAGTGCACTTTAGTAATTTCTGTCATGATTACGTGATAGAGGACTGTTCGAAGATAATAAATAAGGTATAAAACCTATTTTTACAAACATATCACTTTATGTTGTTTTTCTGGGAAGTCACAGATATAATCTGCATTAAATCAGATAGTGCGGTTTGGTATCCACTCTACTTTTTACTTTCGGGATTGATATTTTTCCATTCTAAAAAAATCGACAAGACATGGTTATGAATATAATCTTTTTATCAAACGGGCATTTGCTTTCAGCGCACAAAGAGCATACAGTTTTACAACAAAGAGCTTATTTATAACGACAGCACAAAATAAAAACGATATTACCAAGTAATTCTGCAAGAATAATCTTTATAATTATAAACAATATATATATATTTTTGTTCCTTCCACAAATGTTACGGAAAAAAACGTGTAATACATCATAGTCCATCAACTTCGGCGTAATTGTATCCAGCAACAAAATATTTCAGCAGAATCCGTAAATATATATACTTTCCGCCGAACGATGGAAACGCGAAATATTTCAGGGGCCGGATTAGAGATAGCATTATTCGTGTCAAATAGAATAGCTGGTGCAACGCGCTAAAAGCATACAGTAGAGAGCGAAAGAGAGAGAGAGAGAGACGCCCGCACACACGTCAGAGTTTCACGCGTCGAAATGACGAACGTAAAGCTCGTTACGTCATTTGGACAGCATAACACCCGCGCAATGGGAAGAGCGACAATATAGGCTCCCCCCCCCTCTCGCTCTATCCTGATGAGGCTAGAAAGTAAAATGGGATTTTACTATAGGGGCACTTTTCGGGGTTCCTCGTCAAATTGAGAGACATAGGACATTAGTGGATTTTTGGTTTGCCTAGGGTACAATAGAATTGAACTAAACGTACAAATAGAAGACAATGTACAGGAAGTAAATTCGAATAGTTTTGTCTATTTGCTGATATCGTTACGCTTTGTTATGCATGTTCGATATTTTTGTTTCATGTACGTGTAAGCGGTGGGCAAATAGAAAGGTAAGCTCGGTAAAATTTTCTATAGTCGCTAGTTTAGTTCATTAGAATAGCTTGTAATTGCCGAAGAACACACGTTATACAGCGTGCGTCAGAATGAAAAAAAGGCCGCTTGGCTTAAAATAAGCGGAAAATATGTGTTTTTAATATATATGAGTTTTCCTATATATACGTGTTTTCCATTTATGTATTATGTATTTTTTTTTTATCAAACTCATCACAAATTTTCTTAAATTACTAAAACGAACGCTTAAATCGAGCGATTTTTTTAACAATACGATTATTTTCGATATAACAAATAAATTTTAGCTCCATTAAAAAAAAAGAAAAACAGTTTTATGTATTGACTATAAAAAGCTAAATTTTTGTTGTAAAAATCGAAGGAAAATATACGTTGCCCGGTACATGCCCTACCGCCCCGGAAAAAATCGAATGATATGACAAAGTATCATTCCACACACTTGTGTCTTTTTCTCGGAAACTCCGAGTACAACCGCGCCCCACCCTTTAATCACCGCTCATCGTTTCTCGTTCTCCATCGCCCCTATATCATCATCGTTTCCCACTTCGATGCGAACTCATGGTCATAAAAATTCCATGTACCTATATATCTCGATGATCCGGCGACAAACAAATGCACCTGAAATCGAAATTTATATATATATACGTGCGCGCGCGTGTGAATAATGAAGCGGCTTTTTCGATCGATATAGTATACGCAGTGCGCACGCACGTGTACACCGAGATATATGTATATCCTTACGGATGTTTGTCTCGTTGTCCGAGTTTATCCGACTTCCAATATGTGGTGATCGCGAGTATACGAGTGTTCTCCGGTGTCTGGTATAGTTACTGGATATCCTTTTGTGAGAATTTCAGGTACAAGAAGAAAGAAGCTTTTTAAAGGTATAAAAGATGTTTTATTAAGGCTGTATTATAAGTCGTAAATACGAGCAAAAGTGAAGTTTATTAATTAAGAGTAATAGAAACGATTGGATTAAGATTATTCAGCAAAGCTTCAAAAGCTCAATTTCTATAATTATGAGGCTGCAGTATATTAAACATGTTTTTCTTTATCATAAAATAAAGTCAACTTTTTAATATACAAAAGAAAAAGAAACTGCACGATAAATTGTGTCTGGTACCAAACAAACCTCGGTACCTATACACGCGTATACAAAAGAAGCGAATCGACCCCCTTCGCGAGACTTAGGTGTCCCGCGGCACGTGCTGCGCACTCGAGGGGGTTCAACGGCCCGGCCAAGTATTTTCGGCGACCCTCTTTCGACGGACAGAAAAATTCCCGACGTCTGTTATTACTGATCTCGTGTACATACATATAGGTAGATAAGGGAACAATGGAGCGACAATTACGGGAATTCTATATGAGCTGGGAAGAGACGTGCGAAGTTTCGACGAGTCGTGAATGGAGGTGTAGATAGGGCAAGGTAAGTTTCGATGTTGGAGATTAGGGGGAGTTAATAGATTAACAGGGTTGGACTTGCGGCAGTTGTCACGGTTCTGAGATGACGGGACTTTGGTTGAGATAAGGTGTAAGCTTGTACTGGAATTTAAGAGGTTACTATTACAGTGGAAATTTTTTTTTTGAATTCACCTTAGAAATATAAATTTTGAAAAGTAATGATATTTTATATATATATTATACAAATATAGTTTATTTTTTATAAAATAGGCCCTACCAGAGGTCTGTAAAGCGATTTGATCCAAAGATATTGAGATTTTAAATTTTGTATCCTGCCGTAACCTACAGTTTGAACCATTTGATATTTTTTAATGGGATACGGGCCAAAATCTTTCATTTTTATATCTTCTTTGACTGAAGCTCTTCGCATAACTTAATTTTTCCAATTACTATTTTTGACCTTAAAAATATTAATTGGAAATATTAATAGATATGCGATATCCCATTAAAAAATATCAAATAGTTCAAGCTGTAGGTTAGAGCAGGATACAAAATTAAAAATATATTTGTATAATATATGTATCTGATAAAAATTTATATATTTTTGGTGAATACAAAAAAAAAATTTTTTTAACTGTAGTACCCCCTTAATATAATTAAATTTATTTAATTTTTTAGGTTGAGAGATTTTGAAGCGATTATAAAATTTGTAAACACTAATCTATTTAAATATCACTGTATTCTTCAACTAGAAAGAGTCTCGTTGTACAACGAGAAAGTTCTTTTCGACGTAACTGCACTTTAACTGAAAATGTGTTTTATAAAGAACGGCGCTGAGGATCAAAAGAATTGTAAATTAAGCTTCACGAAGTTTCATCAAGACTTATAAACGGGGATAAATGCCTGCAAAAGTTTAATTAAAATTTAATGAAAATATTATACCCGTATCCTCCGTTCAATGATAATGTTGCTTCAATATTTAAGGAAATCCTAAATGAAACATTTGCGCGCGGCGCAATCTCAAAGGGCGCGTGGAAAAGCGGTGCGTCGCGTAACCAGGTCAGAGCGTGTAAAGGATTTAAAAATGACGCTCTAATTTTGCAGTAAGAATAATAATGATAAAGTTTATATACGTTACGTCGTAATTATTTTACGTTCTCATTAAAAATTGCAATATACTAGCTGCTTTCACACTAAAAAGTATGAGTCTACACGTTAAAAAAGCTATACGTCAAATCAAACTTATCGCGCGTAGATATTCGAGCGCCCCTCAGTCCCGCATCAGTAGTTCAACGTCGGCTGTGCTCAGACGATGCGCGATGACTAATACGCGGGGGGACAATATCGCGGCTTGTTAGCGAATTTAAACAATTTTCATAAATGGGAAATGGGTTGGGGAAGTTTCAGATATTTTGGAAGGAATTGAGATGCGGGGTATGATGAGATGGATGAGTTTGATGGTGGGGCGGGATGTCGGGGAAGAGATTTGTTGAGAAATTTTTCGTATAAATAGAGAGTTTAACGGTGAGATTGATTTTTGGTGATATCTGGCAAACTTATCTGTAGATAAATAAGTTGCTTGTGGATTCAAAAATAATAAATATCTTTATTTAATTTGTAGACATTTTTTGGTTACGAATCATTGCAAAAATAATTGTGAGCAATTTTTCAGACTAAAATATCGTATTTATTGCAATATCAGTGAGTTAAAACACTTTTCGTTCCAAAAGATGATTTATAAATTTTATTAGTAATTAAACTGTAAAGTAATTGCCAAACTTTTACATGGCGAAGTGTACAATACCCGTGTAGGCTTATAGGCTCTGAGTAGGCTGATGACACTGGAAAGTAAAATGGGATTCTAGCGTGTTTTTCGAAGTTCTCCATCAAATTATGGGACATCAGTGGGATTTCTGTTTGCGCAGAGTAAACTAAACATTAAAATAGAAGAGAATGGGAGAAGTACATTTGTATTTTTATCTATTTGGTGCTCTATTTTGCTACACGTAATGCTACATAAATGACAAGAAAAACGAAAAGGTATGATTATTAAAATCTTCAGTAGTTTTCAGTTTTTCAGTTTAGTTTTGTTGATGCCATTAGCATAATTTGTGGAAATTCCTTAGTATACCAATAGTTCCATATTTGAATACCATCATTTTGTACAATTTGTAAATGAAAATGTTATTAGAGAATTATAGTTATCTAGAAACCTTATCGTCCCTAAAGATGATTTATAGATTTTATAAGTAAATAAATAAAGGAATCCGTAAAGTGATTGTCAAAGTTTTTTGTTTTTTTTTTCAACGAAATATTTTAGTACACGGGATTCTTTATCGAGATTTTTCACGTGGAATTTATTGGAAAATACTTACTGATAATGGAGTGGCTGCGTACAATAAAGGCCTAAGTCTCTACTGAAAAACACTACGTTTAGGCCCATATTGTACGCAGCCCTTCAATTCTGTAGGAATCAGTCAAGTATTATAAAGATATTTTCCAATTTAATTCGGGAAATAATTAAAAATTGGCTTATACTTTCTTTCTATAGTTTTCCTAACTGAGGACATATTTTTTATTTATTTTTAATCTTCACAAAGGTTGCAGCTATAATCAGAAGATTAATTGGTACACAAAAGTGGATTATTTTTCGATAGTATCAGAAAATTATTTCTCATGTGCGATCCTTTGTATATGATAAATACAATTCCAAACCTTTTCTATAACATAAATCACAGTTCACATGTCAGGAAAAAATTGAAATTATATATTATACATATGTTATTTTTCTAGAAGTGGTGGAAGTAGGTTACCCGTTAAAAATGGTTTTCAATACTTTTGAAATACCATTCAATATATAATTGGATAACTTTTTATATAAACTATTATAGTTTTTTAAAAAATTCTCCTGATTTTCATTGAACTCTCTTTCCATAAAATATGTTCGTGTGTTTTTGTAATATTTGTTTAAATTATAAAACTTTGATTATAAGTATTCAATGGTATTATACATGGTACATATGTAAAAGAACATAGAAAACAGTATCACGTCATTTTTTTTTTCTTGCAACGATATATGTGAACAAGGATATTAAATTGGGCACACGTAGGCCAAACAAAGAAGACGTTGTATAGTTAAATGAAGATCGGTGAATAACAGGCTTTGTCGTTGGTTTATGATGCAGTAACATGCATTCGCGCTTAAGGTTCTTATGGAAAGATTACTTTGTGTCAACTTTAACTGTTCATAGAAAAGGCGTATTTTTTTTATTATTATCTCTCAATTAGAATCATTTATTGTAATATTTATTAAACCGTAACGCATTTCTCATTACACGCTGGATTTAAAGATAGCTGTACATGCACATTAGTCTAACTAATTAAAAAAAAATCTAATTTTAGTTTTATTATAATTAAAAACAACTATTAATCAAATTCTTGTTCAACAAAAGTAATAAATCGCGAAAAATAAGCCAACGTCGCTCTACAACGACCAGATCCGATTAATTCATAATCGCTTCTTCATTCTTTGACCGAATCAATTAATTTTTATTATATGAGAACTATAGCGAAAATCGCGCATAACCGCGCTAGCTAATGACTCGAAGAGGCAAAGAGAAAGAGACAAAGACGAAAATAGAAAAAGATATAGGGAAAATAATTAAAGGAAAGTGGCGTTAACCGACGTAAAATTTTCTCTAAAAGCTCGCCTTTTGCGCGAGCCTATACACACAAGAGACAATGAGGCAAAGGTACGGAGTAAGATAACAACTTTACGTTTACTTACAAGTTGATGTCTCTGTGTGACTCGCGCTCGTTTTCAGGAAAATTGCGCGATTGTGCGTGAGACAAAGGCGTTTCTGTGACAAGTTGGGAAGAAAGATTCATAATTATGAAAATGAGATTGACAAGGTAGCGTCAAAGTAGAAATTTTAACTTTGAGAGTTTTTGTGAAAGTAGAAGTTTAAAAATTTGTTATACAAATAACTTCTGATAAAGGTGATGGCAAACATTTGTGTACAAATTATAAATGATAACAAAATCTTGTATTATTCCTTTGGACGAATATTTAAATCTTCTATACTAGTATTCCAAACTTAATTTCAAAACTGATATACATATAGACATATATACATTAATGTATTATATCTGCAATATGTCACGTCAGTATACTAATAAAATAATTAACGATCACATAAATAATTCATCTCTCAACCATGCATTATTGAACACCTGACTCTAACAATTATCGTCAACGAAGATATTCTTCGTGGATCGTTCATCAATAAGTTTCAAGCTCTATAGAATCACATTTTGCGACCTTCGCGTACAGACCCAGCGCAACAATCGATATTCGATTAGGTTGGACAAATATTCATACTCTCAGTTGACCGATGATGCAGTCACGTCTATGTCGCGCGTGCTCATGATACCTTTTTTCCCTCGCAAAGGTTTCGTGAAATCATTACTTATTTGAGAAACGTAAGTGGCTCTTAAAAATTGACAAACGAGCGAGCGGGGCGTCGACGCACCCTTTATTTCTCATTACGCTCTCCGTCTCGCCTTCCTTCTGCGCGTTCTCACCCGAACCCGGGACTCCCTTCTCGGTCCCGGGGTAGAACGCAGGAGATGCTTTCCTTTCCCCTCTTTTTTTTTATGTTGCTGATCGAGGGCGATCCGATTGGCGGAATTTCTATTGGTTTATATTATCTTCCGCCTTTAAGTACGTTACGCATGCGCAGTATGTCCACCGCTTTTGTTTACACTTGACTGGCGCCACTAACGTATAAGAAGAAAAACAATAACATGTTCGAACCGGCTATTCGCACTTTCGCCAGAGACTATAGAATATATTATCTTACTCTTATCTCTGCTCTTATCTTATCTTACTGAGTAAGATAATATATTCTATATTCTCTGCTTTCGCAGTAGGAAGCTATAGTATTCGCATTTCGCTGATCACGTATTAATGTATGTATGAACAAGATTTTAAGTGAGTTATTTATGAAGTGATAGTTTATATCAAAAAAGTACAAATTATAAAAAGACTATTGTTGTATTATTAATGTTTCAAAAATGGGTATACGTGGATTGACGTCATACATCAATCAAACACATGACTGTTTAAGCAATTTTGAATTGCGTGATACACCATTAGTTATTGATTCCAATGCTGTTGTTTATGGATTATACAACCAAAATGTTTCTAATCATTGTTTTGGTGGCGATTACGCCGAATTTGCGAATTATGTCTTTCAATTCTTTGAAGAATTGTTACAATGTAAAGTCACTCCATTAGTAATCATAGATGGAGCAATGGAAGATAAAAAATTGAAGACCCTTTATAGAAATTCCAAACAAAGAATTATGAAAGCATCAAATGCAACTCCATGCAATCAACAAGCAGTACTGCCACCGTTGACAAAAGAAGTGTTTAAATATATTATGCGAGAAATGAACATCAAGTGTGTCACATCTTTATATGAAGCAGATGATGACATTGCTTCAATAGCTAGAATTTTAAACTGTCCAGTTTTAAGTAGTGACTCTGATTTTTATATATTTGATGTTATCTACATACCTTTCGATACTTTAAAACAAGGAATTATTAAATCTTCAACAGGAAATGGCTTCTTTAAGAATTGTAAAATGTTCAAAAGTGAATATTTGTTAAAACACTTTCCTGGAGTGGATAAAATGGTTTTACCCTTGATTTCAGCTCTTTTGGGAAATGATTACGTGGAAACAGACATTTTTAAAAATTTCTTTTCTACTTTAAAAGTACCTAGGCATCTCAAAAATAAATTTGGCAGACGTAAAATGCATCTTAAAATAGAAGCTCTGTTTATGTGGATCAAAAACTATACGCTAGATGAGGCAGTTGCTAGAATTTTGAATAAAATAGATTCAGAAAAATACCAGTCAACTCTTAAAATTATTGAAATGGTTATAAATGGATATTTAAATCCTTCATCCGACATGCTTGGTCCTTTAGGGTACTCTCCAGAAGTAATTGAGGTTTTGAAGCAAAAAATAGCAAAAGAATCGTACAAATTTGATAATTCAAGTAAATTTGATTTAACAGATGAAACTAAAAGAAATGATGAAACTGATTTAAGTGCTGATGACAATAACTTTGATACTTTTATGTTGGATGAAAATACTAATATCACTGTGTATAGTAGTATTGGTGATCTAAATAAGATAGTTCCTTCCTGGTTTATGGAAAAATTCAAAGCTGGTCTTATGCCTTCGTACTTTATGGATTTAATAAACAGACAATTTTTTGTTCCAGTAGAGCAAATGGAAGATTGCAGATACCCTGCGTGTATGAATATTAGCTTAAAAATATATAAAGTTATTTTTCAGCTGTTGAATAATGGAACCACAAATTTGAATATTCTGAAGTACATTGCAAGAGGGAAGGGTGTTGCTATTGAAAGATATGAAATTAATTGCAAAAATTCTGATGACAGAGAAATAATTCCCACTTTACAAGAATTAATAAATCTACCAATTATAAATAGAAAACAAATTTTAATTAATACATTGGGAGTGTCAGATAAATTTATTGTACAATTTCCACCAGCATGGCGAATGTACATAATAGCCATTAAATATTGGCTTGTTGAAGCTGACGAAATCTTTAGAACAAAATATCATCTCTATGCATTGATTTTTCTAATAATTCGTCATGTAATTAAAAAAGTTATGACATCAGCAAATCACTCATATTTTGAAATGAATCTCTCTAAAATAGACAATAAAGACAATAGTAATGATCATAATTTTTCAGTTAAAGAGGCTCTTATAAATGTGAAAGAAGATGAATGCATATTCGCTGAAAGATTTTTTATGTCAAAAATAGGAGTAGATAGAAACAATTTTGATATGACTGTAGTTCATGCATTTTCATTATTTCAAAGTTGTTTAAGATCTAGTATGGAATTAAATGCACTTCTTGGTCATCCTTATCCAAATATCAATGTTGCTCAATTCTTTAGTGGTACTTTAATTTATAATTTGTATAATGACTTTAAAAACAAACCGTTAAATCGAGTTCAAGATATTTTTAAAAAAGCACCAAGTGTCCTTCAAGTGTTTATTGCCATATCAACAACTATTGAAGCTATGCTTCAATGAATCAACAGAAGAGTAATGATTACATATATTTTGAAATAGTATTGAGATAAATTATGTTAATTATTTTTATAATATGAAATGAATACATTTTTAATAATAAAATAATATAAAATATATATAAATACATTGAAGTATAAACAGTAATTATCATTTTTCCATATTTGTTTAACTAGATACTATATATATATATCGACGTCCCCTACGAAAACTAGCACATTTCGTTACTTCCCCGTGAAGGCTAGCACGTTTCCCAAAATTGCATTGAAAACTAGCGTTATTCGCAAGTTTGCATCGAATACTAGTGCGAATCGAAACTAATACCTATACGATTCGTAAGATTGCGGCGAAAGTACACCGTACTAATTTTCGAATGCAATTCAATAATTATTTTTATTAATTCTCCCTGAATCAAAGCTTTTCAAAAAGAATATAAAAAACCATGATTTCTTTCAACGTTGATGAATATCTTTCTAACTGTTGTACCCTTAGCAACAAACATTATTATTATCGTAAGTATTATTATTATTCTTAATGTTACAAAACGCAGCTATATGAAGAATAGAAACAAACTGTCTATACCATACATGATGCTATACTGTATGTTTCAAGTAATTTTCTGAAATGTGATAATTTTCGTCACAACCTCGTAAACCGTAAGTACCTATTAGTTTTTAGTTTTCCCTGCAATCACTGGAATATTATTATTTTTATTATTTTATAAGAAAAAAATTTTGTGTTATAGAGTGCAAAAGTATGCCATATACCTATGTCAAACTGTAAAATTGCCAAATTATGCAAAACTGTGCCCGACTATATACCTATAACCATTAGCACGCAGTGCAATCTCAAAGGGCGCGAAAAAAGCGGCTCGTCGGATAACGAGGTCAGAGCGTGTAAAGGATTTAAAAATGACGCTTTAATTTTGCAGTAAGAATAATAATGATAAAAGTTTACATACGTTACGACGTAATTATTTTACGTTCTCATTAAAAATTGTAATATACTACCTGCTTTCACACTAAAAAGTATGAGTCTACACGTTAAAAAAGCTACGCCAAATCAAACTTATCGCGCGTAGATATTCGAGCGCCCCGCAGTCCCGCATCAGTAGTTCAACGCCGGCTAGCTGTGCTCAGACGATGCGCGATGACTAATACGCGGGGGGACAATATCGCGGCCTGTTAGCGAACTTAAACAATTTTCATAAATGGGAAATGGGTTGGGGAAGTTTCAGATATTATGGAGGGAATTGAGATGTGGGATCTGGGATGGATGTGTTTGATGGTGGGGCGCGATGGGTCGGCTCAAGAGATTTATTATAGGATTTGTTGAGAAATTTTTCGTATAAGTAGAGAGTTTAAGGGTGAGATTGATTTTTGGTGCTACCTGGAATACAAATAAGTTTCTCGTGGAATCAAGAATTAATAATAAATATCATATAATCATTTAATTTGTGGAAATCTCTTGGTTACTCATTATACGAATTATGTGCAATTAGATTAGATTAAAATATCGTATTTATTTGAATATCAATTAGTTAGACAACTTTTCATTCCAAAAGATGATTTATAAATGTTATCGTTATTAATAGATAATCTATAAATTAAGCTATAGTCATTAATGCATTCCGTATAAAGTAATTGCCAAACTTTTACTTGGCGAACTGTACAATAATATCCACGTAGGCTATCTAGGCTCTATGTAGATTGGTTGATGAGGCTGGAAATGAAAATGGGATTCTAGCGTGCTTTTCGAAGTTCTTCATCAAATTATGGGACATCAGTGGGATTTCTGTTTGCGTAGGTAAACTATAAACGTAAAAATAGACGAGCATGTGGAAAGTACGTTTCTGTTTTTACGTATTGGTGCTGTATTTTGCTATACATGTTCGGAAATTTTTTACGTACATAAATGTCGAGAAAAACAAAAAAGTATGGTTATTAAAATGTCCAGTAGTTATCAGTTTAGTTCATTAGAATAACCCTTTGATGCAATTTGCATAAGTTGGAAATATGATAGGGAACTTTCAGTTTTTCTGGCATGTAGAGTAACGGAATCGGTGGTTTGCTAGGTGATATTGGGTGTAATAGAGATTAGGATTTGTTTAGAAATTTATTTTAAATATATTAATATTTCGTTGCGTTTTCCGGAAAACTTATGTATTATCAAATAAGGTTGCTATATGGATCCAACTAAAATAAATATCATAATTTAATTTGTGGGAATTTCTGAGCAATATTTGAATACAATCATTGTGTGCAATTTGTAGATGAACAGAGTATCCGGTAGTTATTTAGAAAACTTATCGTC
>JAPYZP010008211.1:0-10902 GCA_030522985.1 Torymus sinensis
TTTTTTGTTAAATAAACAAATATAACTTTGTTAATACACATTTTTTCAAAAAACTAATAGCGTAGATCGAAAGATGAGACAATTTTACATAAGAATTACGTTTTGTTGATTTTTTTATAGACCGTTTTCATATCGAATAAAGCCGCTGAAAAAAAAATTGAAAATGTGTCCCGCCCGGACTTAATGGGTTAAAACATAGGTAATTGAATCTTCTTTTCCTACGCCAGGAATATTACTCATAAACATCCAAAGGTGTAAGACTCCTTAATGTGACTATACAGCTTTCGGTCACTAACCTGTTTTATCATATTTAAATTTTAATATACTTATTCAAAAGCACAATTTATATTAATTCTATTTCCTAAACTATTACAAAACTCTATTGAATTTGAATTTACATTCTCACCCATGGTATCTATGTTTCTTTAAAAGATTCACAGTACAACTGTTGAATATGATAATGTGTATTCAAATATCCATGTTCTGACATATATACGAAAAGAAAACGCAACGTGAATGAAAACATAAATTTTCTACAAATGTACCTTACAAGACACACTTCAAAGTTATATTCATAGAGTTTCAAATTTGTACGATTTCATGCAGTATATCGTCTAAACATTTCGTCGCATAACGAGGTAGATGCACATAACATGCATTTGATTTTCTTGTTTTTTATTGTTCCAAAGCTTCCTCGATGAGAAACTAAAATGACGCACCGAAGAGTGATCCCTCCTTTTGAGCGATCTGATTTTTTAATTATCGTCGTGTGAAACAATGACATATCATGACATAGCAATGATTAAAGGTTGATTTTGATTGTTCTGTAAGGAATTGGCACGAAGATCCGCTACTTCTGCTACTGTTGAGCAAAGCTAGGGAATCAGTACTAACTTGATGTGATAGCAAAGAAAAGAAATGGTTTATATAAATCAAGCTTAGCCTACGTTCCATCCTCGGATGGGGTCAGATTCGGTGTGATCACCTCGGAGTATAGAGTCTCTCTCGCGTCGGTTCTCGCACATCACGAGACGTTATACACTGATAGAAAGAAATATTTGAGGCAAATACGCCGGCTTAACTGTTAACGAATATGTATTTGATTTCAGCCAAATCCACGTGCATTAACAGTTAAGGAATGGATCATTTGGTAAAAGTAACGCTTGATAAAAAGGTGACAAAAAGCGATCGTTCATTAACTGTTAATGAATATTCTCATTTAGGTCAAATACTTGAAAAAATAGTCTTCCAAATGCATCGCGCATTTGTCTCAAATATTTCTTTCTATCAGTGCACATATACAATATTGGGGAGGCGTACATGTGTGCTTATGCTTTCTTACTCGGCAGGCGCGACAAGAAACATTCGTCAAACTCTCGCAAGGATAATACAATGTACCTTATTTTCAACAGCTACATATAAATTTTTTAAATTGAATTTTTATCCTTAACTATTTAAACTATAAATATATAAATTAAAAAAATATAATGAAACGATTAATTTTTTTGTTTTGTAAAATTATCTGATTACCCTATCATTTTAACTAATTAAAATGAAATTATAATAAAAATTGGATTTGAATTTACAAATTGCATTTGGATTTGAACCGTGAAGGAAAAGAAGCACAAGCGTGCGTCTTTCGACGTTTGCCCTATAGAGGGTAGAATCGTTACTTCTTATTTGTTTCTTTTCCGTCGAGCAGGTAAAGTTTGCCTGCCATTGTAAGTTTACGAATTTATAAAATGCTAGGAATTTTCTCTTTAAAGTTTTCAAAGTTCTATTCTGCTAAAAATAGATTGTTGTTGAGTGCATAATCATGTTGCAATTACCATATAAAAATATTAGTTGTATAATTTTGTATAATGCGCGGTATTATAAATTAATAAACGAAAAAAAAAGTGAGCCCGGAGGAGCACCAGCGATTGGTAACGACACGGTTTACAGCCTGATGCGGAAAAAGGTTGGTGCCAAGGCAGCACCAGCAGCTGTGTTACATTCGCTTCGATAGAGCTGTACTGTAGTAGTATCATAATCGTACAGTAATAATACAAACGATGTTTGCTACATTAGCATGTTTATATTCTTGCTCCATGTAGCATCACTTCTTTTTCCGTGTGCAAAGAATTATTTGCATCAAAATTTATTTGTAGACATTATTTTATTACTTTATATTATATTACCTTTCACGATAGATCATTAACGATACTACATTATCTTATTACAAACTTGAAATCCGGAACTCTACACAATGACAAATAAACTACATTGATTATAGTGGTCAGTCATTACAATCACGTTCCACAACAACATTAAACTTTTTTAACAATGCAATATAATTCTTCGCTTGTACAATTCGCTTAGACACACACACACACACGCACACACACTCACACAGAGAGAGAGATACAGCACAGACACAGACACACACACAGACGCAGACACAGACACACACACGCACATACACACATACTCGTTGTGGATAACGGACAAACGTTCGAAAGGCAAATTTTTCCTTTACTCCTCATCTGTTATCACTCAATTACTAAGACGCGAGAACAGGGCGAATAACATACGACCGATGCCGTGAATATCAATGCCGTATAGAGTAGTTCAGCGTCCGGTCGATAACGTGCTGTTAATTAAAGTGACGCGCGGAAACACTCTCGCCTTCGAGAGCGAGAGCCGGTAAACAGATTTCCTCAGGACTTCCGCGCGCTCTTCAGAACCCTCTGATGCTTGCCGTAGCATAATGAGCTCGTACAGCTCACGTAACAGAAGCATTTCCCATTCGCGGGGGTATGCGCTCGCTTCTGCTCAAATTTCAGTCGCCATGTAATGAAATTTTTGCGATAGTATAGTACCTTTTTAGATGAGGCTGTTTTATTTGTTTTTCTTCTCATTTCTTGGTCTGGTTTCATTTTCTACTGTCGCTCTCTATTGGATTAGGGGTTTTGGGATAAACTTCTTTGTTGTGTGTTGCGGGCTTAGGTGGATACAGGACTAGTCTTGAGCCCGCCCCCCCCCCCCCCCCCCCCCCCCCCCCCCCCCCCCCCCCCCCCCCCCACCCCCCCCAACCCAACGTTTAATACAAAAAGAGTAAGATTTGAGTGACCCTGCCTCCATTTTACGATAATGTTCGAATAACGGGTGTGTACAATGTACAGTGTGCCACGATGACATTTTGATTATTTGAGAATGAAAGAAAAGGGAGGTTTACGCAGAATTTCTAAGGTCGTGGTGACATTCGTTCCACGCATGAATAGATGATTTAGACAAAGATATAAAGAAAATTCTTAACAAAATAGGGATGAGAATTTAATGAAAAAAAGAAAAAAGTCCAAATATTTTGAAAATTATTCAGGAGCAGAGTTTAGTTTGAAACCTCATTATTTACATTGTTGATTATTTTGGAGTTTAACACGTATTTCTTGTAGTGAAAAGATATTGTTCTGCCAATTTACAAGTCATCTTATGCAACACACTTGCATATCATGAATGGTAAATTTGCAACCTCCTAAACTTGATTAAAAATGTACTAAATACTGCGATAAAGTTTCTTTAAAAAGCGCACTCTGAGCGCTAGTGTCTAACATGAATTTGATGAGTGTATATAATAAACAGTCAATTTAGCACAGAAACATGCAAGTTAAAGCGGCTGATGTAAATTTTTGTTTGTATTTATACTAATAATTCTAAAGCAGCTCTGTTGTTAATATTTGATGTACTGCTTACATATAATTAGGTAATCATCTCAAAACTTAAATATACGACGACCTGTGTAAATTATATGAACAGGCGCATCGTGACTTCATGCATATTGAAGTACTATTCCAAATTTATGAACATATCATATACGAAGAAATTTACACGAAAAATCCATTTACGCGTTCTCAAAAGTGTGTGAAAATTTTGTTCAAGGCACACCTTGCGGGCTTAGTTTTTCCTACTCTTTGTACCGTATAATATAGGAGAAAAATCATTTAGAATGAAAAAGTCACTTTTATTTCGGAGATTGAAAATTTTGTAAAAAATGCAAACCAAGCCTTTTCTTCAAGTTTTGGTCATTTATTCCAGTAAAGGGTTGATTTCTTAAAAAATTCTGACCGTTTAAAATTAAGCGTCATAAAGCCACAAAAATATGCTAACCTTACACTACGGCAGTCCGAGGTTTGAGCTTGTTTTATACCTTTTCATCGCTCAACTAATGTTGAACCGTTTAATAACGGTCAGAACTTTTAAAGGAACAAACATTTTTTAATTTTTAAAAAGGCAAAAAATAAGTCCACGCGCAATTACAAAATACACGCACATGCTTCAAAGGAGTAGTAAGTATGCTTTTCCAATAGGTGGGGAGAGCGAGAGAGAATGAGGGAGCAGCAGTCTTCGGGGAGTACGTCAAATGCAAGGACGTCTCCCCAAAAAACACTGGCACAGCATAGTAGAACAGAGAGAACAGAGAACGACTAGCAGGTAGCAGCTTCAACCATCGCCACGCACATACGAGCCGACCAAGGAAGAAAGGAGAAAATCGTAGTCCACGAGTTACCTCCTAAGAGTGCAGACCCAGGATTATCCATTCGGCAGAAACTGGGTCGGGTTGACCGACTAAGTTGGTCCGGCGATTCTCCCCATTCTTTCAGCGAGCGGAAGGTGTCTCACGGTGGGAAATAGAGGACCTCTGTCCTCATCCGCATTAACAAGGGTACGGGTTGTCGGAGCACCAAGTACGCTGCACCGAGATTTTGCAGTCAACCGCGTCGCGATTGAATCGTTTCCAATAAGTTATTAATTTTGTATAGAGTCGCGATTCGGATATTTTTTTTTGTTTAACATTGTAAGGTTAAGTACCCAGTACTGGAAAAATTTTTACCATATTTTTTTATAATCTTTTCTGTTACCAAAACTAAACATAATACATGGAAACTATTCACCTCAGCAGAAAGCTCGTGTATCAAAGTTTATAAAAAAAAAAAGTCTTTTTCGTTGCTGGTGTATTAAAATAATTGCATTAAAAGAAAATAACTATCGACTGGTGTAGTGGGACACGGTAACTTACTTGGAACCAGTAGTAGGATGACCGTTCGTCGCAGTAAAGGGACAATATGGGAATGAACAGGCACCTGAAGTAAGACAAAGTTTTTGCCATGCGCACTTCTAAAAGATTATAACCTCAAAAACTTTTTATCTTGTTATACACTAATTCAAGAAGTAAATCAATACAATAACGATGTTATTACATAGTTAACATCATAAAAAATGCTCATGAATTAATGCTGTTATTGTCTTCACTGTTTATTGTAGATTTTGCTTCCTCCTAGAGGAAGCTTTGTAATAGTAAAAAAAAAGTTTTTGTGCAAATGTGTTAGTAATGATGTGTAGCAAATTTCGAATCAAAATACACTATTTTTAGAAAATGTCCGTATGGATGTGTGTGTGTGTATGGATGTCTGTTTACACTGATATCTCATGATCTAATCGATCAATTTTAACCAGCTAGTGATTATTTTTTTAGATTTTGCTTCAACAATTGGGGTTAATATACTAATATGTAAAATTCAATTTTATTCTTTTTATAACGATTTTTTAATTTTAAAAATTTTTATTTTCGATTTTTTTAATATTTAAAACAAATTTTATTTATATATCATGAATTATCTGTATGCAGGAGACAATTCTCTACAATTTAAAAACAAAAGTCGATAGCTATATTTCACCATAAGTTATTGATGAAAAAGTAATTTTTTGTAAATAGGTTATATTTCTAAATTCGAAAAAGATATCGACATCAATATTGTTCTGGTTATAAAGAATATTGAATACCATAACTTGTTAAATTTTTTTGTTTTTTGATTCATTATTTTTAGAGAAAAAAAATAATTTATAAAAAAAAAGCTATTTTGTATGTCGTTGCATAACTAAAGTAAAATTGGTTTAATCGCTTTGAAGATTTTGTGTACCAATCGAGTGAGCTCTTTGAAGAAAAGGATTGGTCCATACGTTTCCGAGATATTTGAGATTAAACTTTTTTCAAAATTTTTTTCAAATCGTAATTTCTCGAGAACGGCTCGCTGAATCAGCTACAAATTTATAGACATTATATGTATGAATTTTCATGAAGATACTGTAATTTTTTTTTTTGAGATATTTAATATTTAAAATTTGCGCATTTTTCAAAGTCATTTTCTTTGTCCCATGATAACTAGAGAAAAAAGAAATTGGTTTAATCATGTGGAAAATTTGTGGAAGTGTAGAGTTTTTGTATTTATCGTGGAAGTTCTTTAGCTAAAAGAATTTCTTCATGATTTTTAGAGATATTTAGGTTAAAATTTTTTTATGTTTTTTTCAAAATCGTAATTTCTCAATGCCGACTTCATGTATCAGGTTGAAATTTATAGATTCTTAAGATAGTCCGTATTTGTTGACATAATCTCAGTGGCAACTAATATTTTTATTTTTGGAAAACACTCAACGATATTTTATTAAAAATAACAGAAGAGGATAACGAATACTATAATGTTTGGAGTTTGGAAAGGCAGGTGGATTAAAGTAGAAGCCAGGCTGGTTACAAGCACAAAAATATTTATTGAGACAGGATAACTTAGACTATAATAATTACAATGATTACAAATGGTATTTGAGTGCGGAGCGATTGCGTGTGCTCCGGGTGGCGCATGCGGCCAGACTAGAACGCGAGAGATCCGGATGTCTAGGAGTCTCGCTGATCCTTCTTCATGCCCAGGGGCGCTGCTGCAGGACCTGCTTCCGTCGCCGCGGAGCTTGCAAATTAGAAGTATAATTTCAATTTGTATAATGTGCATATAATTATTTATAATAAATATACATACTTATTAAAACATTAACAAAAAAATATAATAAATAAACATATTTTAAACTTAATATATATATAGGAACGATAAATTAATTTCGAGGAAGCTACGTGCCAATGAATTGGCAGCGGTTTTTACCGTTGTCCCACTACTGGTTCCAAAATTGGCTTTGTCCCAGTACTGGGTACTTTACCTTAACTAGGTATCATACTTTTCGGTAACTCTCGGTCATACCTGAGTCATTTATTATTATTATTATTATTATTATTATTATTAATAAATTAATAACCAAGACTTTTGCTACCTCAAAGAGAAAACTTTGTAGCGGTGAAATTTTTCGACTCTGACATACGATGATTTTCGACATTTCCGAGCTCCCTGAGTCAAAACAAGCGTTTTCTAGAAAATGTCTATATGTATGTGCGTATAAATTCTGTACAGATAAAAATTACATGGTTAAACATTACATGGATAAACATTACACGGATAAAATCTACAGGAATAAACGGATAAACATTACACGGATAAACTCTAAACGGATCAACTCTAGATACATAAATATTACATGGAAAAATACGGATAAACATTAAACGGATAAACTCTACTCGGATAAACGGATAAACATTACACCGATAAATGTTACACAGATAAATATTACACGGATAAACATTACACGGATAACCTCTGCTCACTTAATAATTAAGGGCGTGCATAATTAAGCGCGCAAACGCGCGTTCAAATGCCCCAAAGGTCGAGTTTGATCGCACAGCCGCGTGATTCCGAGAAGCGGGCGCGAGTTATCCGCGCCAAGCTATATGCTGCCGAAAAGCGGGGCGACTTCACTGGGCGTGTGCATTAATTAAGGTAAAGTGCCTAATACCTGGATAAAACGAAAATTTGGACCTAAGTATACTTAGAAAACGGTAATGAGCTACTTTTATTGATAGATATGATGACAATATCGATTTGTTAGCATTGCTTACGGTACTAACTATATAGTTTTGAAGGTTATTGTTTTTGAAGCGTGCGAAGTTGAACATTGTCAATTGTCATAAGGCAGTACTTGGATACATTGAATAATATTGTCCAACTACTAGTTTAAAATCATGTCCAAGTATTAGTATTAGCTCGACTTAGGGTATCCAGCTATAGCAATTTTATACACATTTTTTAAACTTACTTTTTTAATATAAAAGAGCATACAATAGTCTTTGTCTTTAGATAAATTGATTAAATTGTGCGCGAATTTATAATTAGATAAAAATAAGTGTCCAGGTATTAGGAATTTTACCTTAACGCCCATGATTTGCATGCGTAGAAATTAATAAAATTTAAGAGGCGGCGAAATATAGCGCCATTATTAGTGCGGAATGTATGGGTGTAAACGCGCGTAATAATCAGCCGCGACTTCGCCAATTAATCAATAAAGACGATCGTCAATTAAAGAAGAGAGAATGATTGGGGACGCAGCAACCGAGACTCACGAATTAGTTTGTATTTGCGAAATACTATGTGAGAACTATAAAACTAAAATAAAAGTTGACTCTTAAAATGTAAAAAGTGCTTAGATTCGTTTTATGTATAAAACATTTTATATTTTATGAAAAAATTACCTTTTACTTTTTTTTTATTTTTGCCCTATTTTGTGCTTCTTCACTGTTTTTACAGCTTTAATTGCACATAACTTTCTTCAGTGATTCTTTTTCATCTTCAGCCAGATGCCATTTTAAAGGTAATAGTTTAAGAAATCTTTTAGCCTTTCCTGGGTGAAATGAACCTGGTCATATACAGTTTTTTCACGGTTTGAATATTGTATTTAAAAATATTGATACCCAAAAAAATTTGTTTTGATCAAACAATATTTTAAACAATTATTTTTGGGATTTGTAAACTTTTTCCCATATAATGTCCTATACGAAAAATTTCAAGTTTTTGAGTTAAAAAGCCATAAAAATTGAAGGATTTGGAAAAAAATGCAGAATGTTCAATTTTTCAATTAATTCTAACTTTTGAACGATTGAATATTTTGTTCTAAAACTTTATGGTTGCGTTTGAGGCTAATTTGGAACGAGTAAAAAAATGTTGAGCTATATAAATCGATTTTCCGTCATTTATAAGGTGTTAGACCTATTTAATAGTGCATTGTGCAACTAGGGAGAAAAGTTGACTTTTTCTAGTGAGGATGATGATTGAGTACGAGTGATGCACGAGTGCTCACAATAATCATCCGAGTCTGAAAAAGTCATTTGCTCCCTGTTACACATAGTACTTTTTTTCAATAAGAGCATGAATAGGTATTAGGTCCTTTTTTGCATGAATAGTGGATGGGTATTACCAGTCATCATAAGGGGATACTGTGTTCTCTTCCTCCAGCCGTAGCGGAAGGCCTCTCCAGACGCTCAAAATTCTCAATTTTCTATTAACTTTTCTTCGCTGAAAAGGGCCTTCTTTATGCACGTGTTGAAAAAATCTATTTTTTTCGACATTTTAACCCACGCTTACCCCCTTAAGCGTTACACTTACTTGCATTCTTAACTTAGCATTTTAAGTTAAAATGAACATATGTGTAATTTCATATTATTGACGATAGTCGAATTTTATAAATCCACTGCTTAAAGGGAACCTAGTTTAAAAGTTGCAACGCCAGCCAAGTGTAAAGTCAACAGCAGTGTGTACAGAATTACTAAAGTTTCAAAGTTTCTATCATGCAGGGAGAGAAGATACGCTAGTATATTTATTTTACTCATCATCGTTATTTCGAACTTTCATCTTCCAGAAGGGAAGGGAAACTCTCCCTCTTTTCCCTTTTATGAGCGACGGGTTTTCTTCGTGCGTGTGGAAAACCTTATCCCTTTTCTTCGTGTTGGCTGCGCCCGCAAAAATCACCCAAGGCTCTCGGAATTATACCTGACTGTTGCCGCACACGTGGGTAAACTCCTGATCAATTTATAAGGAATTACGCGATCTGGGCCGTAATTAAAGTCGACGCACCGGATTTGGGCTATTGGAGGAAGCTTAACCAACACGTCTTTATCGTTTGATTAAGACAACCCTTCATTAATAGCATAGGATATTACAGAATTTTTTGTTAGCGCCTCGCTCCTTGCTAATCGTTACATTATTGTCGAACATTATTTGTGAGCCATGCGAGAATCGATGACATGGACAACAATATCTTCGGGAACGTGATGTGCAGGTAAAGATAAAATAAGTGTAGAATGTGACAAATTTATTGGATTAAGGTGCTATTATTTTTTTCCTTAAATATTATGATAAGTTAATATTTAGAAACTAAAAAAAGAACCAAAAATTATTTCCCCCACACTGTTGCAAAATTTCTCATATCACGTACCATATATGTTGCAAGATACAATAAAGCATATATCTAATTATGTATATTTCTTATTCATCAAGATTGCCTTGACCACTTTTTACCGGCTATGACTTATTTTTTTTCTCCTTTTACGAATTAGTCAAAGAGAAAGCTTTGGAACCGTAAAATTTTTGGACTCCGAGATTTCGATGATTTTCGATGTTTCTAACCTCTTTCACAGTTGAAAATCGTATCCAGTGTTTACAGTGTTTTGCGTTAAGGGGGGGGGGTATGGTTAATTCGTAAAAAAAATGGGTCATTTGTAATGATTTTTATATTCGCTCCAGTAAATGAAAATTTATTTTAATAAAAAGTATACGATTCAGTAACTATTGTATAATATTCTGTGAAATTTTCATTGACTCGGCACTGGATCGTCGGAAATTAAAAATTGAAACAGATATCGTTAGATAAGCACATTCTCGAGGTAACAACTTTTGGTGACACTTTGACATAAAAACACCGATTTTTGCTAAAAAAATTGACATATTTGTTACTGTAAAATTTTTAATAATTAAAAAAAAAAAAAAAGCTCTCGTTGTTACCTGGTAAACTATGTATAGAGATACAGTGTCCACGGACTTTAAAAATGACGAACTGGATAAAAACGCTTTAAAGTTTTGTATACTAAAAAATCGGAATTAGACATGAATGCGCCGTGTTCTTTGAAATATTTTTACACAGAATCATCGATGCCAGGCC
>JAPYZP010008213.1:0-17083 GCA_030522985.1 Torymus sinensis
TTTTTTGGAGCACTTCCATATGAATCACGTTTAATTTATAACCAAATAAAGTATAATTTATCAATTTAACAATTTTATTCTCATCTCCACTGTAATGGACACTTTATAGACTTAAAAAATGTGACAAAATTATATAGCGCTTGATTCTCTCTTTTACTATATTTCCGTATATGCGGGACATAAAGTAAATGCGGGACGTAAACTGTTTTATACCATGTTGAAAAATACTTAAAGTATTGAAAAAGAAAGATTCGTGAATATGGAAAGCAATATTTCTTTACAATTATTATACATTAATTTAGCAATTGATTGTAGCATTAGCAGTTGTACGAATATTTTTTTCGCAATATTTCTCAAAGATCGATGTGGATATCAATACCAATGTTGCTGCATTAAACTGCTGTTTGTTGAACAATTTTGCACATCGATTTTATAATTAAGAGTATTCATGGTTATATCAAATTACATATAAAAAATAAACATATAATACACTTCTAAAACTAAAGAATTCAACCAAAAATCTACGGGTAAACAGTTGCAGACAACAATAACAACCTCTGTTACAAATCACCAGTTGAAACTCCGCGTTTCGGCAACCGGAATCTTCAATCACCGAGGTCGTGTAAGTATGAGCAATTCTCTAAAATTTATAACTTTTGCAGTACTGTAACATATCTTATGGATCTCAAATATTAAGCTACCTAAGTCAAGCAAATATTTATAAAATCTACTTCCAGCAACATGTTCCACTACAGAGAACTCACTTTTAAACAAGGATAAGCTCATGGGCAATCAGAAAAGGCCTAAATTTAGAAATGTTGCTTGCGTACTGTAAGAAATTTTCATCCTTTTAACATCATTAAAAAAACTCCTTTCTAAATTACCAACATTACCAACTTTTTTAGGCTATCATCCCTTCTTAAGTATTCAAAAATATGTTGTCTGATTGAGTGTGCCTACCTTTAAAAAAAAGTGCATAGAATTATCTCAGTGACATTGTATTTTGGAAAAAATAAAAATTAAACTTTATTTGTCGATTAAAAAAAACTTTTGTGTTTTTTAAATTTTCTGGGGCGTAAATTTGTGGTCTTGGAAAGACGAACAAAATGTGACTTTGATTATAAGTGTGTCTCTTATGGAAAGTGAATTATGATCTACTAAAGAACACGGTGGCGATGCGCCCCTCGCCTAAATAATTATCATTTTTTGGTGGCACACATAAACAACGGTAAATAGGCCTAATTTGAGTATTGCCTTTTTTCGAAATTCGGATTTATTTAAAAAAAAATCAAAAAAGAAAATGATTGTAAGGCAATTTTACATGCATGCGCCCACGCTCACTCATACCGAGCATAAGCATACAATATTAAACATCTATGATTAGAAATGAGGAGCAGACATTTTTTATTGTTATTTGGAGTACCTAAAACCGAAAAAAATGAGTTTTGTGAATGTGCCTCAACATTGAATTTTGAAATTTCTATTTAGCTAAAAGTTCCAGAGAAATATTCGTATACATCTCCTTGAGCGCAACAATATTAGCATGCCCGTAGAAGTGGAAAAAAGTCGGTGGTGCGCGCAGGCCTCGCCGCGAAACCAGGTCCCCCGCACGCAGCGCAAATTGCATAGACCCCGCGCATATCGCATCTCTCGCTTGTATACTTCTGTCGAGATTCAGTTGTTGCTCGAAACGCTAATTAGAGACGAGCGCAGTCCTGTCGTAACCCACTGCGGGAATTTCGCGCATCACGCGAGTCGCATTCCCGCGCTCGTCTAGGACTTGAGCACTCCTAAGTCATTTGCAAGGCTTAAATACCTCTCTCTTCCTCCCTTCCGCCTATCGCTGCTCTGTCTCGCGCGTTTACATTCGAGAAAGAAGGAGAGAGAGGGAGAGAGAGAGAGAGTCGGGCTCCTCGGCTTTCTTCTCTTCGTTCCCTCGCTCATTTTCTCTTCGTTTGGTCATCGTCGGTCACTGACCTTCCTCTCTTCTTCCCGCCGCCGGTCCACAGCAGCAGCGGCGCGCTACCACCTCCGTGGACGGCGATTCACCTGTTCGCCACTACGGCGGTCTCCCTGGAGGCTGGGCTTTCGTTCGTTGCTTTTTTTTAGTATGGCGGTGTGGGAATGTCTGGTACTGATATCGTAATCAACGCCGGTAAATACTTATGAGATGATGATAAATATATATATATATATATAGATGTTGACTGTAATGATTGTGATATTGTCATCGGTTAAATGCTGCTGTCTAATTCCTAATGCTGCTGTATAATTTGTAATGGGCGTTCCAAGATGAATGGTGATGTTATGAAGCTTATAAGGTGTGAATACATTAATGTTAGTAAATAATTCTTCGTGCATTATTATTTGGATATGGTTTTTGAATTAAATCAAATTTGATTGGAAACCGATTGATGACATATTAACAATTAATAATAAATTTTCAATGAAGTAATTTCATTAATTTCTTGGGTCATTATCATTGATTTTTCTTGCATCTATTTTTGTGAAGACGGTCGATTATTATTGTTTTCAATGGTAAAATTACTTTGATACTTTTGTAATAACTCCACTCGTTTCGAAGAATACGTCAGTCAATCTACATAAACCCTTATCACGAAAATCGTCATCTTCTCTGCCGCAACGAAACGTAAATCGGATTCGCTGATCGATTCGTCATGGAATTTATGGTAATCCGAGAGTCCTTGCGAAACATTCAATTTTTACGCCTTTCGATTCAGGATACGCGAGATGGCTAATTTACTCATTCTTCTACAGTCGATTGTATATTTTCAATGTTATAAATGTTAAATTACGTGATTTCATTTTCCATTTTAAAATCTACATATTTGAAAATACAATAATTTTTAATAAATTTCAAGATGACAAAAAGTAAAATCAGAGTTTTCCTTTATTTCGCATACAAAAAGTTTTTAATTCACAAAGTCTGTTATCAAGATTGAACTAAACGTATATTTTTGCATTGAAGATTCATGAAGTGATAGAAGCTCTGTAAGAAATAACGAGATTCAATTACCATTGGAGAACCGGTCTCAATTTAACGAAATGAATGAATGAATGAATGAATGTACATATGCATCACTGTATATACACATCCTTATCTAAATTTAATTAAACTTCGTTAAATTAGACGTGAGCTTGAAATGTGCAGCTAAAAAAACATAAAATAGCTCATTATTAGAAAGATACTGTACGAAAAGCTTTGCTTAGACAAAAGAACGCCAAACTACAAAATATTGATTTAAAAGTATTATGACATCAATAGTATCCCTTTCTTAGCAAATTGAAATTCGTCTAACGATATAACACAGACATCGTAAACAAAAAAAGCAGTCGTCAATAACTGTACGGGTACTAAATCACGGCGATCTGCTTAACCCGATATATAAGTACCGCGACGAGGACGTCGTCTGCGCCAAGGCTAGGTAAGTCACGCTCTAGCGCCCGTTGACCCTGCGACGTCTACGGCGCGCGGATAAAAGCACGCGGATCCTATCTCGAAGGTGTGTCTGCGCACGTGCCGCGGCTGTTTGTCGAGACGAGAAAGCTGTATTAGCGAAGCGACAAAGAAGGATAAAGAGAGAGAGAGAGAGAGAGAGAGAGAGAGAGAGAGAGAGAGAGAGAGAGAGAGAGGGGGGGAGGAGAGAGCGAGAAAAAGAGAGAGGGGGAGAGAGAGATGCTGCGGGTGTGTGGACAAGTTTTGTGATTGAACGAGTGTATATACCACGTCGAGTATCCCCAATTGAGTTATTCGTGAGAAGTGCTTAATTGTTTCTTTTTAGGGTGGATACCAAGCGTGATGAATGGTGTAGGAAAAGTATATAGTCTGATGTAGTTGGCGAAATAGAGATTGGTAACGGGAAAGATCGTTTTTCGACGGAAGTGAAAAGATGCAGATTAGCGAGAATAAGATTATAAGGTCTGAGAGAATAGTGCGGATATCGAGTTTTACTTTTCATCGCCTAGTAAGTTGTGAAAGTACAAAGTAGGATGTTTTTATGACAACGCATGTGGCGTGAATCAATTTTTTTCCTAGAATTACTATACATAGTAATTATTGAGCTTCTTATTCAAATAAGATATTTTTTACATTGATGATAATTTTTTAATATTTAAATACCGATTAAACTATTTATTTTTCTATGAACTACCGGTTACCAAGTTAATAAGTTATAGTGAGATCGATCCTAATTTATATTTCGAATTTTATTTTAAATGTTTTTTTTGTCCTATAAATCACTTTTATTGCAGGGTAATACAAATGACTTTTAATCTGTTAAATACTCTTTCCGTTTAATTAAATGTTGATAAACGACTACTAGTTATATACTCAACGCAAGATTAATTCAATGATACCGCGATTTCAATTATTCTAGTTACTCGAATAATATATATATATAAAAGTATTGCCAGTAATCACACAAATTTTCATTAGTTTTCTGTACATGTATTATCAATTAAAAGCATATTAACCATCGTATCTTCATAATTTAATAGCTCTATAGGCATCCCATGCTATCCCATATAGTACCATCCGGAAAAATCTGGAAAAGAATGCTATAAAACGCATATCAGCATCCTACTCTCCCACGTATATAATTCCAGCATACTCACATATATCGACAAACCTATAAAGAGAAAAAGACACATATGAGCTCCTCATGACGGCGGCGGTGTCGAATGGAATATACAAAAACAGGTTAAAGAAGCGAAGAAGGGAGAGAGAGAGAGAGAGAGAGAGAGAGAGAGAGAGAGAAACCGATATATACCTATATACATATCGGCTGGTAGAGGTACGTACGCGCCTCGTGGGGACATAATTGGTGCCGGGATACCGTTGCACCTGAATGGACCACGCTTTTCCTTTATACGAGCGCGCGCGCGGCGCTACTTCCTTCCAGCTGGAGGCATATGTCTATACGTGTGTGCGTGCGTATGTGTGTGCGGGCAGACCAGAGACCGGCGTGTCGGCGCACAGAGGCGCGATCGTCAGTCTCGCCGGATCGCGCTCAACGCTGCACGCGAGCAGCCGATAAAGACGCGCGCGTGCGGTATATCTGATCGTTCTCTCGCGTGTGCTGTGCAATGGTTCCTGATGTGATGGAGGTGCGATTGCGCGAGATGCGCCCGAGTGGAAGGAAGTAATCAGGGGGGTAGGTTTGTTTGGCCAAGAGTGAATTTGAATGTCGAGTAATGGTGATATTGTGATGATGATACATAGAGGTTGTCTCGAAGTGTGCTTTATTGGAGAAAGGAAATTCTTCTCGAGCTGGTCGGTGAATAAGAAGTGGATAATTAGGTGCTGGCTTAAACGAATCGTGATATTGCTCTTTTTATTTGGTTGCAATCAGTTCTTCATCAGATGATACTATTTACAGGAGGATGAGTTATCGTTTTTAGGAAGAATATGGGATGACAT
Source organism: Torymus sinensis (assembly GCA_030522985.1). NCBI lineage: Eukaryota > Metazoa > Arthropoda > Insecta > Hymenoptera > Torymidae > Torymus > Torymus sinensis. Next base: position 5,441 of record JAPYZP010008213.1, read on the forward strand.
CGTCATTATTTTATTTGTGGAAATAGTTTTTTTTGGGATGAAATTTTAAAGCCTGATTTCTTGTTTAAATTTTCTTAATTCATAAATTAAAATATGTTTTTTATCCGACTGACAGTGATGCTTGTTTAATATGAGTATCTTAGACTACTGCCTGGCACTATATACCAATCGAAACGTCGAAAGAAATAAATCTGTGATACTCATATTAATTTATAAATATTTTGTATAGTTTTACATTTTTTTTTATTTTGAGAAATTATATTATGGATTTGGAAAATAGTTATATATGATTCTGTACCTGCATCGATTATAATCAATTATTCAGGTCTAGAATACACTGATATTATTTGATTTTTATTTTGAAGTTTTGTTTGTGACTGAAAAGATATTGAATAATCAAAAGGTTTTCGATTCATTGACTTTTACTTTCATCATGGGATAAATTAAACACTTTCCGATAAATAGTACTGATTAATAGTAACAAGTGAAGTAATTGAATGTTTAAGACTAAATGCAAAATAAAATTAGATTGCCAAGAAAGTGTTGGATTTAAAAGGTTGCTAATTATCAAGAAAGGATTTTCAATTAGGTACATAATTGGGATGAATAATGAATTGGAAATAATTAAATTACAACAATGCCGGTAAAAGTTAATTTACATATATTATTGTAAACTATGTGATACCGTTATGGAACAATATTTTAATTTCAATCTTGCATATAGCTAGGAAATAAATGATTGATCTTAACTAAATGTAATGTAAAATTGAAACTATTAAACATTTCCGAGCAATCTACAAATAAATAATTTTTTTACTTCTTGGATCTAAGATAGATATGAAATAAAATATATTTATATGCATATTATAATAGAAATTCACATAAATTTGAAAATTATTACTTATGTCGACTGTAGTATACTATTCACTGATAAGAATTTTTCCATCGGTCTTACAGTCTTATAAATTTAATTAATTAGAGAGCGAGCCTCTTGTTACATGATACATTAGTTGTGGCGTGTAGACTTTGGTTTTCTTGTTTTATGGCTACGAGAGTCACACGCGTCTCGCTGACTGTGGAACACGTACACGCATGCACCGTTGATAATGAATTATAGCAGGCAGAGAGAAAAGCTATTCATATTCATAAAAAGTCGTACTTCAATAGAGAATGTTATCTTAAGTAGAATTTATTTTACAGTTTTGAACTTTATTGCGAAATCGTATCAGATATTAATCGATACTATTGTACGTGAGAATAATATTTCACGTCAGGATAAAGTGTAAGAATGTAGATCAGGAGTTGGGTACATTAATTTATTAAAGGATTTACTATTTAATACCAGATCTAATAATAAGTATTCTTAATAATAACTAAATATTTTCAAAGAATTGTAAGAAAAGAATTCATAAATGAAAGATGAAATTTTCAGTTTTATTGTTTCAATATATCTCAAGAATAAAAATAACATGAAAAATATTTCCAGTTTATATAAGTTAAACAATACTATTTTTATAATATTATAAAAACTATAACAATTGATGTTTTTAATAAATTATCAAAATACAAGGAACTTTCAATCGCAGAGTTAAACCATAATGTATTCTGCACAGCACGGTGCACTTAATCTACCTTGGTAAGATCTGCATCTCCGAGTCATTCACTCGCGAGCGTGGCGTACAAACTATGTAACATGTAACATGGATCGCGAGAAAGGATATACGCGAAAGAAGTAAACGAGAAAAGAGAAGGATGCAAAGCACATAAAAGAGAATAAGGAAAAGAACAGGATAGGAATACGAGAAGAAAATCTGAAATCTGAGAGATAAAAGAAGTAGTTTAAAATATATCATATTTTTTTTTTATAACAATGTAGACAGAGCAATAATTCTGAAAACATGAAATAGAATAACGTATAAAATTAAAATTCACAACTTTTATAATAAAATAATAATCTAATCGTTGTTAGTTGGTTTTTAAATAATATAAAATTTTAAATAAAATATATAATTATTCTCATAATGTCTCTTATAAATATGGTACCAATCTGCTGTAACATGTCAAATACCAAGGACTTTATATAAAGTATTTACACAATAACATTGCCTTTCTTTACACGTATTACGAAACCGAGCGCTGTACTGAATCAAATCTACATTCTGCGCATACCCCGTTGTCAATTTAGCCGGCATTTCTCTCAATTTAACAATAGCAAACACGCGAGACCCGACTGCCAACTCAGCTCGCGTGCAGCGCGGAATTCTAAGCGCGGAAACGCACCGGCGCGCGCTCAAAAGCGTGTGCTCAAACAGCCCCGCAGACAAAAACACTTACAGTATACGATAAGAGGAGCAAAAAGAAGCGTTTGCTCGCGCGCGGGAGAAAAATCGCGGAAGAGAGAAAGAACCGAAAGGCGAAAGAGGAATAGCGAACGAGAAGCAGCGAGGGGAGAGAGAGAGGGAAGGACGAGCGATAGAGAGAGAAAGGCTCGACCGAGTGAAAGAGAGAAGGGAGGCTGCCGTTGCTGCTGCAGCCGTTACCCGATCGATTAGCGCTTATAAGCCGCGACGCTTCTTGCGCAATTTCGCGATTTTTGGCCCGGCCGCGACGACTCGTTTGGTTGGATGCCGGTGTGGTACGTGCGTGAGGAGTCGCGACGATGGTATAATATGGTGAATTATGTGGACGAGGTTCGTGGTCGGAGCGCAGTGGTGAGGTTTTGCGTTGTGAGTTTGAAAGCTTTCTTTTCAGTGGTGTTTTGACGATGTGTTTGGCACGAAGGTTTCTATATGAAAGTGATAAAAATAAATTTAGTGAATTGAATCTTGAAATTGAATTCGGAGAACAATAAAATTTCACCTGTATTTGCTTATGATATTCTATTCTTTCGCAGTTTACTTTTATTTTTATTTTAATAATGACGACAGAAGAAAGGGGTTTATGGACCGTGGTAATACTAAATATGCACAACTATTCTACTGACTTGAATTAACTTTTGTTTACTTCAAGTAATACGTTTCATTTTGATCACAATGCATCCTAGGAAAGTTATTTTTTATGCAAGATTATGCATGAGCAAGAAAGTTGATTCGCATTGTATTTATATTTTACTTCCCCGGTGACGAGACTTTCACAGATTCCACAAAGTGGATACTTTTATTGCGGGTATTTGCACTTCTGTATTGGAGTCTCATCTATAATTTTCAACGTTTCTTATTTATTTGACTTGTCAGATGTCTTTAAAGCAATTCTATTAATGATGGATCATTGGTCTACTATAGCATTAATTAAACATATATTAAGCTACAAAAATGAAAAGTGTAATACAGCTGTCGGCTTCAACCTGACATCTTTTAAAATAACTGTACAAAATTACATAAAATTTACTTGAAGCAGCATTTTCCATACGATAATTGTAGATATTATCCACACGTATTATCCTCTTCCCTTACTCAGCCGATTACGGTTATTCCAATGCTATAGAAGCATCTGTTACGTCATAAAGTATCAGGAATCATAAAATAAAAGTCATTCGAACGAAAACGATATTTTCAAAACAGCCCCTTTGAATCGCAGATAAACTCGCGATCGAGCCGCCGATGAGTTTGACAAGGTGAGAAAGAGCGAGATGTCAACGAGACATGAGGCGGCGAGCATTTTGGAAGCCCTCGAGTCGGAGGTGGCGTACGTGCCGGGCGGCCGGGACAAGGAGAATCGGCCCCTGATCGTGCTCGACATTCCGGCAGGCGAACCCCCGCCAATTACCCGGGCGAACCTCGAGTCCCTCATCGATTACTTCTTGTCCATTTTCAGGTGAGTTTTTATTATAGCCTCTTGATATCTCTTCCACGAATTTCGGCATACGATTTTAACTTTCACGATGTTGCTTTGTTCAAGTTTATAATTAACTTTTTGCTGAATTTTAATTTGTTCTGAAGTAAATTAGATGTTGAATATGTGTAATCGTCTGATTATTGTATCCGTAACTACTTAAATCTCAACTGTAATATTGTATGCATTAATTAGGGTGAACTGCCAAATAGATGGACGATCTTTCAATTAATGATACAACTTGCTGTTAACAGATACACCTAATAAAAAAAGTTTTTTCACTTAGTTTAACATATAGTTCTTGAAGATTGAGTGTACTTTAGTTTAACGTTAAAGCCATATTTTAATGACTCAAAATATTGAAAGGATTGACAAAATCCTTCAAGATAATTCAAATTTTTTAATCAAGTTATTATACTTTCAATATAGACGCACGGATTTCCGGTAATAAAACATTGACCCTAACACTTTCGAAAGCTGCGTTTTTCAAGCACATATATTTTTATCGTGCGAAAGACTTGGCGAAAAACATAATTAACATTTATTCATTCTCCTTCATAAATACCTCATCCATTTAAACATGCCGCGGATACAAGATTATTTAATCGAAGTTTATTATTTCGAGCTATATATGACCGAAACTTAATGACACCTTTCCATTCGCGACCGCATGTATACAGCGAGGAGACGAAGACCGGCGGACTGAGCCTGCTGGTGGACGCGCGCTCGGCCGCGTGGCGCGCGGCCCGGACCTACATTCGCCTGGCGAGCCAGCGCCTCGGCGCCCACGCGGACTCGGTGCTCGCGGTGCGGCCCGACGGCTTCTGGGACAAGCAGCGCGTCGACAACTACTGCACCAAGTCCCACAGGGACGGCGAGGTCAGTGAAAGAGAGTCCTCGCTATATATATATATATATATATATATATATCTGCACTGCGTCGCGCGTATCACATTGTGCGTCTCACTGTCGGGGTATATATGTGTGTATATAATGTACTTTCGACGCTGGCCTACAAAAGCGCGCCGAGGTATCGCGAGCTTGGCCGATTTCGCGCGCGGCCAGCGAGGGGACAGGATTATATTGTTATTAGAGAGCGGAGCCGAAAGGTTTTGCCGGTAGTTGCTCTTGGCGAGGCGTGGAGAGGTTTTCGGGTTTATGGATGTGCGATGGAACGGTAGTTTCTAAATTGAAACGAGGGTGTTTTTTTTTGCGAGCCAAGATAGTAGAGTGGATGCGGGTTAAACTTTCTTTGGGGAAACTGTGTCGTGATTACTTTTTGAGGGCATGGGTTTCAGTGAGTTCTAAAGTGTATTTAATAAAAATCGAACGATAACGAGGAGAAATTGTTTTTATGGGAGAGGAATCTGTTGATCTGAAGTATTTTTATAATACGATGATGCAGGTATGGTTACTTTATATTCAGTTATTTGGCATGGACTAATAACAGCGACATAGTAGCGAATAGAATAGTATAAAAGGATTGGGTTTATTTTTTATAATGAGCAACTAATGAAAAAAAAGTCTAAAAATGTTTAATTAAAATTGAATAAGTATACTTCAAGGTTGGTGACATTAATATATTAATAAAGACAAATACTTTGCAAAAGAATCTCTTGATATAAAATTTGTAGGCATATTTTTTTTAATATTTTTTTCATAATAATTCGCAATTGCGAATACAATCGTATAAATACAAAGTCATGCTTGACAGTAAATTCATTTTTTTCTCTACAGAGAAATATTAGAATACCTACTAAAAATTTGTTGACGCGTCTGGGATCGTTAGTTCCGTGTTTTTTTATCCACCCGTGTCTATACAATCACATACACGTGTTGTTAACGATTGCTTTGACCCGCTTGTACAAATACATAATCACCAGAAACATTCGTGTAATCGTGACCTCACTCGACCTACAATGAAAGCATGGCTTCGACTTTAATGAGATGATCGCATGGTTTGGCTCTAATAAACCGTTTGTTTTGCTTTACAATGAAATGAAATATTATCACGTCTTGAGGCGTTATGTTAATATTATTAAGACATGTGACGCACTTTGTCTGCATTGCATTGAATAGAAAACTTTGATATTTACATAAATAAGATGTTATATAAGTTCAGAACCCATCAATCAATCAAATGTTTAATATATGTGTAAGAAAAGCATTCTATTGATATCAGATGTTTATTAATCATAATAATGCTTGCATATTATTTATTATACTAACATTTTTTATATTGTTTTTAATAGTTTTCTCAGATCTACTATTGATCTTGAAATTTAATATAGTTATAATTTAATCTTTATTGGTTACGAATATTAAAACACAATATTAATATGTCTGTCGTAGCCGATTTACCTGCCTCTGAACAGACTTTCCGCTTATGTCGATCCCAATCAGCTGACGTACAACTTGGGTGGTAGCAAAGCTTACGATCATGCTGCATGGATACAAAATCGTGTGGTAAATACTTATCTTTTTATTTATTCTCGAATTCCAGAATTTTTAGCATAGAATGATAAGTGAATACGTGAAAATGCTTTATTTAATATTTTCGTTTTTATATTTACTATTTTTCGAAGAGTATCAATGTTTTTGTGTTTGTGATTAATCACAAAATATTCTTAACTCCTTTTATATTACAGTAGTATGAAAGAAACCTATATATTTTTAAAATCTTTTTTAACGATTATCTTACTGTTTCTTTCATAAAAACTATTATATAAACTTCATTATCATTGAGTAGTTATCATCAATAATCATATTTCAAAACTTTATATGAATTATAATCGGTTTATGAATTACAGCGTGTGGATGAATTCACAAGTGATGCTGAGAACTTGATTTCGAAAATGGATGAACAGAAGGAAAGACTGTCAAGTGCTGAAGCCGTTCGTTCAAAGGATTCCGAAGAATATCTCGCTACGAGTAGTGAGATGAATTTAGAGATGGCTAGTGCTGCTCAACGTATATTGCACACAGGTTGTAGAACCACTTAATCTAAATATATTTAGAAATTCACGTATAAAATAAGTCTCATTTCAGGTAGAACTTTGACAAATGCAATGAGCCGCGAATCGGCTCAAGATATGCTGGATACTGTACAAAGAATTAATCGGCTCATCGATTCCATAGAGCAAAAACAAGTAATGACCAGTTTTAAATTTACTAAAATTTTAACTATTATTTTAGTTGTTATCCATTAATAAAACATATTCATTGATCTAACCGAATTTGATATTGATATAATTTTTTTACAACAGGTGGAAATTGAAAAGGCTTGGTTAGAGATGGAAAAAAATATTGATATTCTGAAGGAGATAGAAAATTTAGAAGAAGGCGTTACGAGCGTGACGAATTGGATCCTAGGCCCAGCCGATTCTATGTTGAATTCTCATTACCAAATAGGGTTTGACGTTGCCTCGTCAGAAGAGTTAAGAAGAGAGCATGAGAAGCTTGAATTAGAATGTAGGGTAAGATGAAACGATGTTTTTAAGTTTTTTTTATTGCAGTCGAAAAGTAAACGAATAGAACTAAAACACATTCTATCTTTCCACGTTCATCATACAGGAAACATACGGAAAATATGCAGAACTTTTGCATAAGTTAGATAGTATACCAAGTAATTATATTTCTGAAGATCTAAAGTCCCAAAGAGATTTCATGGATTTCGTCTGCAGAAGTTTCGCCACGAGACTTGAAAGACGAAGAAATATTCTTATCACTTCCCAAAGATTTTTTCGCCTCGTCTCCGAAGTAAGCGTTGCATTATTTCACTTGTAAATCTAGAATACGATTCGAGATCCACAATTAATAAATTTCGTTTAGTATTTTGATAGGACAAGTGAGGTATTTGATAAGTTAATAATGGGAAGTCGTACATGTAGTTTTTCAAATGCCGGTGCAAAACTATCAAAGCTTGAACGAAGTCAACAAAAACTTGGTAACTACCTTATTCATCATAAACGTTTCATCCGCTAAACGTATTTACAATAATGCTTCAACCACTATATTTCAATTTGCAGAAGAGTTGGAGCGTGAATTAGTTAAAGAAGGCGAAAAACTATCGGATGTTCTTTCGATGCCCGTCAAAGATGCACTGTGCCGCGACGTCCAAATCGACTACGGCGAAGATATTATAAATATTCAAGATATTCTAGACGCCACTAACGCCAGGAAGAATATTTTCGATGACAGCGTTGAACTTCAAAAGCTCACCCTGAAGCAAATCGCGCTTATTTATACTTACGAAAGCGACGCCGAACAGGTTAGTCTCCGTTCGTGTATACTAATATTAACAATAATCGTAGTCGATGAGTTTATTTATGCGTCTACGAAACTTTGCTTTCAGGCCATAACATGGTTGAATGATCTGTTTGACGTTCTCGTTGGCAGCCACGCTGAGATCGGCTGCAACGTAGCAGAAATACAAGCTCAGAAACAAGAGCACCAATCTTTTCAGGAAACTGCGAGGGTAATAAACTTTTCACTTCTATTGTCGTTACGATTATATATAAGATGGTTAACAATATACGATAAGCTATATAGCGATCAGACGTAAATTTTCCTAGATGTTTATGTATTTATGGAGAAACGGGAATAGAATTGAATATGAACTTTAATTTAATAAACGAGATTCTTTAGTGTTGCAACGTTATTATTTATTTTACTTATTTTTTATAATAAATTAACAGTGCAGACTTAACTTATCTCATTAATTGAATGTAGAAATGATCATAATTTAGATATCAATTCTCAGTTAAGAAAATACCGTTGGGAGAAAAACGATATAGTTTTTCTAAACTAAAATTACCGGATATTAAAAAAAATTGTTGTTATTCTGATATTCACAGCTAAAAACTTCAATTATTGTCTCTTATGCAACTTTATTCAAGGAAAAATAATATTGATTTACGTTCGCAAATCCCGTTGCCAATCTAATATATACCCATTTTTGCGCTGAACACTAAACAAAAGAACCCCGTTACTTTGCTCACCTTGCACAGGGCACGTACGAGTATGGCTGTCAGCTGGTGAACGGGGCGCGCGTCCTCCGCATCTCGTGCAAGCTCGAGCTAGAGGACAATACAGCACTGATGGCCAGGTTGCGGCTCGCCTGGCGCCAGCTCCGCTCCGTCGGCCAGGAGCAGCTGACCCGCTTGCGCGTCTGCGCCGTCTTCCATCGCAACGTCACCGACGTGAGTTTTTCCTCTCTTTCACTTAATGTTGACACCCGCGGCTGTGGCGCGAAGTGCTTCTAATTTTGTGCGCAGAGCCATTTGCGCGCGCATTAGCACGACGTTATATGCGTGCCGATTGATTCGCGTTGGCGGGGATTATTTTCTCCGGCTTTCGTCGTCAATTTTATGAGCGTGTCGTTGGGTAGCGGTTATTTGCGAGATTTCAGGAAACGAGCGATAGGTTATTCTTGCAATGATTTTTCAATTTTTATTTTAGGATTTTTTGCTATATATGTAATTGTTCAAAGCAAAAAAAATATATCGATCATAATGTTGGTACGAATTGTAAAGGAAAAATAGATAATAATTTCAAAAAAATATTTTTAATCGTAACTATGAGTTTGTTAGAATTGTACCAAAACCATTTTTAATTACAAAATTTAATTTTTCATTTTATTTAGAAATAAAAAAATATTTGCAAAAAGATTGTGCAATTAAATTCATACTTTGAGACTGAATGTAATTTCGGCAATGAAATGATGAAATACTTGTTATTCCATGATTTGATTGCGATCCAATAAAAACTATTACTTAGCGAAATTTTGGAGCACGACCCAATTTTACGTGTAAATACTCGTAAATGTCATATACTCGTAAGCTCTAGCGAATTTTCTTTCGATACTATTTTAATGGTTTACTCTAAAATCATATTTCTCGTATATTAATAATAAAAAAAATATATCTATACCAACTTTAAAGATTTTGCAAAGCACCCGCCATCTGCAAGCGCACATTCCCTCTTAAACCGCACGCATCGTTTCCTCCCGCACTCGCAGGCGCACGTAGGTAAACAGTACTTTAAAATTAACCGATTTCCGTTCTCTCACTCTCTTGCTGCCCTCGTGTCGGCGGCTGCAGCACTGCACCAAATTGCGCGAGATGATCGAGACGGTCAGCTCGCTTTCGCCAAAGAGAAGCAGGTCAGCGACGCCGGAAGCCGCGGCGCTGGAAGTGTCCGGGCCCTCGATGAGCACGCGTATCATTAAGGCAGAAATCAGGGATGTACTGGGCAAGAGGGAGAAGCTGCTGCCGGAGGTCGGACGTATGGTGAGGCTGGGCAGGCTGCTGAGGTCGCGGTTGAAGGAGCCGTTAGTGCATCAGAGGTATATATTTTTTCTTTTACTTGTAATAAGAGGAATATTTTATCAATGGTTGTCTCAATCGATTACGTATAAAATAGTATACCACTGTCAATAATAATTGTGAAGGGAATGCAAATGAATATTTATTAATTTTATATTAACTACTATTAATTCATGAAGTATGAATTAGAGTAATAAATTAATGGTAAATTTTTTTAATACTTTTCAAATTTTTTAATACTCCAACCCATAAAATTGATTCGCATTCGACTCACGCCTCTATTTAAAAATCAATCAGAGATGATTTATTTCAAAACCGCCTACGTTTCTCGGAAACTCGCGTGCGCTCAGAGATGCACTTCGCGTGCACTCGATCTCACCAGTATATAATAATAAGCGATTAAAAATTAACAAAAAAATCAATGACACATATATCCTTTGAATGAAATAAAAGGACGACAAACGCGTCTACTTACCTACATACGCGTATGTGATGTGCATACGACGCGAGTCGCGCGAGCTGCAAATGCGTTCTCGATACACGCGGGCGGCCAACGAAATTAGAACGCGCTCGAGCATATCTTCCCTCTCGCTGCGCCTTTTCTCCTTCTCTTTTGATTTCTGTTTCTCTTCCGTGCTTTCTCCCGCAGCCGCACGCATATCTCGCGACAGCTTCTCACTTTTGTTGTTTACTTTCTTCCATATTATTTCTCAACTTTACCTTCCCGATCGGTCGGTTTCATCTTCGTTTTATGATGTTTGGATTTTACTTTATGCGTTTTTATGTATTTTTAAGTCTTTGCGTTCTTTTGTATTTGGATTAAATATTTTGGACTGAAGTTTTGGTAAAAGGGTAAGATGAAGTTATTTTTATGAGATATTTAACTTTATGAAGCATGATATAAAGATCGTAATAGAAAATATGTTTGGTAAAGAATTATAATTGACGGTTGCAGTTGTTTCTTTTATAATGTTTGCATAAATATAATCGGATTGTTATTAGCTGCGAATTAGATGCTAGTACTAGCCAGATCTGTCTAATTAGGTATGCGATTCTAATTGTAGTAAATGACAGTCACAGTTTAAAGACATGATGATATCATCTCATTAACGATTATATAACTTTGTTAAGTATTGTTTTGCTACTCTATATATAATTTTTTCCTTTTGATAAGTTTATTTTTAATTTTACTACTGTTGACTTACAAATAACCTAAGTATTAATTTTATTAAAGAATCAAGTTCGGCAAAATAAGTGATATTTCAATCATAGCACATTAACCATTTATCGAAAATTCTAATGAAAAGTGAAAAAAGTTTTCTAAAATTAAAACTAGTTTGTTGTCATACTGAAATAGGTCTTTTACCCCAGTTTCCGAGGGGATTGGCCAATTACTTGAACACGGGATCGTTTTAAGCCAAAACCAGGTACCCGTTGAAATCACCCGTCGCCTAGTAGCCTTGACACTTCTATAGCCTACTAAAAA
>JAPYZP010008214.1:0-15438 GCA_030522985.1 Torymus sinensis
CGTTGACGGGGACGAAACAAAAAATTGATTAGGTCTCATTTTATTTTGTTATTTATTTTTTTTTTCCTAGAAATTCTTTTCATCGGCGCTTTTGTTCGCGTAAAAGTCCCCCCGCCCCCACTCCCCATACGTCGACACGAGGTATGATATTTCGAAGGGAGTGGGGGATTCGAATCACCTCTGGCATTAATATTTATAGGACCGATTGGTATTGTTGGGTTGCTCTCCGTAGTGGCCATTCGAGCTTGTCGCTTGTTAATATAATTTTTCGGCTGTAATCCTTTTGTCCGTGGAAGTGGCGCCTTTTTATTTTTGCTAAATCCCGGATTGGAAAACTTAATTTCTATGCAAATCCCCGAAATATGGGTGTGCGTACTCTATTCTCTCCCGCGCCATTTTTCGGCCGTATTTTTTCTTTCTACTTGAAATTTAAAATCTTTTTAAAAACACGCCCGACAACATTAAAACGAAAAAAAAAATGAAAAAAAGAAAGACTCTACCCCGCGTGTATATGAATTTTGATTAAAACCGTATCCCGCGCCTTTGACTTATAATAAACACTCTCTCTTTCTCTCTCTCTCTCTGGCTCTCTCTTTCTCTCCCTCTCTCTCTCTCTCTCTGGCTCTCTCTTTCTCTCTCTCTCTCTCTCCCTCTCTCTCTCTTTCTCTTTGGCTCGCGTGGAGCCAGTAGCAGGAAATCAAACGGAAAAAAAAAATTAAAAGAGCAAAAAATAAAAGTGTCCGAACGTTCTAGCCATTATCGGTCCGTTGCCTTCCGTGCAAATAATTTCGAAATTCGCATTCAACCGCTCACGCGCGTGGTGACGAATTAGCCGCGAGATAGGATCGCGAACTGAGAGGAGCGGTGGCGGGGGAGGGGGGGGGGGCGAATCTGGCCGATGTCCAAGCGCCTCGGTGCGCAAAATGCAAATTCAATTAACCGGAAAGCCTGAGATAACGACTGGGACGCGGCGTCGTTGACGCGTCGCCGGTTGATGCTTCTTTCGTTTCTTTTGCAGAAGGCTGGAGGGGGGAGGGGTAATGCGCGCAGAAAGAGATGTGCTCTCGTCGTCGTCTTGAAATTCGGAAAATATGGAATGGACGGTTGTAATGGATTTTTTTTTCGGCGCATGAATATTCAGCTTCAGGGTTGTTTGTGTCGGAGCCGAAATTTCGTGCTTAATGTAAGCTGAAATATTACGTTTGGATTTCTTTTGCAGTTCGTGGGCATTTATTTTTTGAAATTTTCCTCGTGTATGATTTGCAAAAGCGAAAATTTCGAAAATTATTCAAACGTTGAGCTACTGCCAATTTCCGATAACACATTTTAATCGCTTTGATGTGTATACCCAATAATTGGATATATCATATCGCCCGTATTTTTCGTATTTAATATTCAAATTTATCAGTTCACATCCGTGGAATGTAGAGCGCCGCCTCTTCATTATGAAACGTTATTTGCGTATTCATGAATTTGTCTATAAATAAAGGTTTATATAATACAGTGTCAGTATCAATGATACCTTAATTAAGCAATTTAAAATACTGCTTTTTCTCTGGCTGTATCAATCGCGATACTTCAATATTTTTATATCTACTGTATCATTATGAAATTGAATAACCCGTTTGATTTAGCTTTTGAGAAACATTCAATGAAAGTAGCTTATTCAATATTTCACTAACTAATAATGGACATACTTTCATTCTGCGTATTCTTTTTTTAAATTAAATTAATATAATAACTGCTCCTTTTTTTTTTACTGAAAAAACAATAACGTAAAATGAAATTATACGCATTGGCGATACGATCGGCGTATTTAAAAAAAAAAAAAAAAAATTTATGATCGCTAGAGTATGAAAGTCTTTCGTAAAAGTCCGAAATAAATCAGAGTTACGACCGCAGCCGAGATAACACAAAAAATACGCATTTACCAAAAGAAACATCACTCACCTAGTCCGCATAATTCAAAAAAATTATTATCATTCGATAAAATTTAACGTCCAGCACTAAACCAAGACATCTCTAAAGTATTTTTTATTATTTCTGCCCCAGATTCGAATGCACACGCACTCACGCACAGACGCGAATAAAACAGCATGTACACTGTACCTACATCGAGAGCTGCGCAGCTTATCGCCCTCGCAGGCTTCATTAGAGCCGTATTTATTAAAGGCCAATGAATCGTATTAAAAGTAAATATCGCCATAGAGGGCCTGCCCGGCCTCATTTTTTGACGCTCTATACCCTCACACATACACGCATACACGCGGCAATTTTATTCCGAGGAGGGTCGCTCACTCGCTGCCACTCTCGCAAAGGTAAATAACGGCCGCGGATAGAGAGGCGCGTATAAATAGAGCCGTTAAAGAGGATCTCCCATTCTCTTTTCTCACGTACGTACCTACCACCACATATCCGCATTTATATATATACATAAACGCAGGCGTGACCCTTTTTCGCAGGGGAGGCGCGGCGATTCGAATGCGCCGTTTTACGGGACGACTTTAAAGGTCAGCCACGTAGGTAAAAGGCGGAGATGAGCAGCAGCTCGGCACTTGGAGTAGCAGCAGCAGCAGCAGACTTATGAGGAAACGCGGCAGAATATGTGTGTAGGTGTATGTGTTTGTGTGAGGCGCCGCCGTATATTATACGCAGGAATAGCGACACACACACACACGTATACACGCGCGCGGCTTATATAAAGCGAGCACTGGAGCTTTGCAGTATATAGCGTCGAGCCGCAGGATATTTCCTTGTTGGGAGGAGGGTAGAGGAAGAGAGAGAGAGAGGGACGTTTTAGAGGAGACGAAAATCGCTTGGTTTTTGGCGCGCCTGTGGGGTTGGTTTTTCGTTTAATTAAAGCGAGGGGGGAGGAGGAGGGGCAAGAGAGGCGAGAGGTGCAGTGGGTTGGAAATTTGCTGCGGCGAGGTGCGACTGGCTTTTGGGCAAATATGATGTTATATGTGTATGTTTGTATGCGTACATATGGGCGTAGTATACTAGTTTTGAAGTTGTGACAAAATTGAAAAACAGAGTTTCGAGCGAAAAAAAATTAACTTAAAAAACTGATAAATAAGTAAACGTGCGTCGAGGATTTTGAAGTATGGTTGCGAACACGCACTCACGTCAACATGCAGATTTTCAAAAATTGCGTGTTTCTATTTTACATGTTTTGTAATGCGTTTACTGGAAAAAAAATATATCGTCGATAAGGAAACAAAATAATCATATTAGCCGCGATAACGCATTAATGGAGTTATTTTTCATTCTATCTGCGTCCTGTCTTATTTTCACTTTTCCAAGCTTTTAGAGAGTTTAAAAGTAAACAGAACAATTTCGTAATGAAAAGCGTCTTTAGAGGGAAACATTTGATAAAAATTCATTATTAACCCAACCCATAACTAAATGATTTTAAAGCTAAAAGTATCCTACCGATACTACGTAATATTTGATAAAGTATAATACACGCGATTTCATAATTTTAGGCTAATATCTAGGTTCCAGTTGAAACACGTGAAAAAGGAAAACGGCGAAAATGCGAAGAAAACTAAATCCCGACGGCATTTCGTACAGTACTCGTACTTTTATGAGAGCCGTGCCACGCGACGAGAATGAAATGCCATGAAAATTATTATGAAAATAGTTCGCGATGTCCGCGTGTTAGTTTCTTTCTCACTCCCCGCACTGTGCAGCAAGGAAAAAACTTGGCGAAAAATTGTTATATTTCACTCTAATGAATATAATTTCGCCTGTATTTATTTTCATTATATTTTTCCAGCCACCAACTCGGGATGAAAAATTTTACCTACGCGCGCATTTTCCATTTTACCTCGTGCTACGAGAAACGAAATTTCACGAACGAAATTCGCACGTTAATATGGAAACTCTTGAAGCGGCGACTTATTAGAAAACAACTGGACGCATTAAATCTACTTAACGACGAAAAAAATATCGCGATGCTTACGGCACGCAGTTTACGTATAACGGAGAGAAATTTTAGAGTAAAAATTACCAAGCTGCCTTTATAGCGCATGGACAGACTGTTAAAAGCCGTGATATCCCCAAGTTTCTAATGCAATTTACAAGTTTTCCATAGGAAAAGTTAGCATAACCACTTTTAAAAAGTACCAAATTGTATCTTAGTAGGAGTGGGTCAGGGGTCCGGATCTCGGATTTGGCTGAAACTGTGGGATATGTTTTTAGATATAGAAGTATGAAGAAAGCTGCAATATTAGACCCTAACGCTAAAAAAAAAACAAAGTTCTGGGCACTTTTAACTTTATTTTGGAGCAAGTCTTTAAAAAAACCTCTTCTTAAAACGGCCACTGTTTAACTTTAGAAAATCTAAAATATCATTTTAAATATAGAAAATAATACTAGAGAATACGAGCATCGAAAATACATTGTTTCATCGCCAAAATTCACTGTTGAACTGTAAAATTACCAAGTACACTGGTAAAAATTGAGATTTAGTCATTTTTACATGGTTATCTCTAGAAATGTCTACTAGGAAAACTGTTAAATTTTACCAAATAACCTGGTATTTCTCTACACAGAGAGAACAAAATCAGTAAAAATTACCAAGCTGTCAAGTAACCTGGAGTTAGACCCAATCTTTTTGGCACTTTTTACTTCAACTTTTGTAAATTTTACAAAAAGTTTAGGAAAAAGTGTTAAAAAGTTTGGTAAAAATTTTGGGTTTTCAGATCTGACTCAAGGTTACGTGACAGTTTGATAATTTTTTGTTGATTTCTTTCTCTCCGTGTTGTGTTTCACGCAATTGATACTAGAGGCGTGCGTGAAGTTAAAATGAAAACAATACACATATCGCTTCGCGAATTTCGTCATATTTTTAGCTAATTTAGGCCCATTACAATTAAAGAATTCAAGGTAGATTATACTATGGAAATATTCCGCTATAGTTAAGTTCTATTGCCGATATTCGATGTGTATCGAATTGAATTCCGAACACATTTCAGTATAAGTATATTCAAATGACAGTCGTTAACAGCTTCCGTGGCGCAGCCGGATAATATGGATAAAAAAAGATTCATTTTTTAAAATTTACATCAACTGAAAGAAAAAGAAATTTTACCAAGGCTCACTTTGGCAGTTTGAAGTTGGCAGTCTGTCCATCCATTACCCTAGAAATTGATAATTTTCTCTCGAATATTCGTAATATTGAGCACAAAATTTCTCTCCGTGTACATATAGTTGGATAATGCCCGAACAAAAGCCGCAATAAACAGTTAACCTGCTTAGCCCGAAAATTCCGGCCACAGGCAAATCCATACAATATACCCTAAACTACGCTAATATAGACACACACCAGCCATACCCATATGCGCGCTAATTCTCGACCGTACCGAAGAAACAAAAGTCTCGTACCCCTTCCCTCCCACCGATACTAATCCGCGTCAGCTCTCTCTTGCAATAGATACTACATCGATCAAACGCGTCCCGAAATTTCTCTCCCTTCCTCGCATTTCCTCTCACTCTCTCCCTCCAATATACGAATGCAAATACCAAGTGACTACTTGGCTCCCATCCAGCGCGAGCGCGAGCCACCGGCGTATATCTGACCGGCGCATGCACACACGCACCAAATCCCCGCGCCCTGTAGTCCATCGAGGATTTGTTCCGCGAGCGCGCGCTGCTCGTCGAAAACCGCTTTGGCCTCAAATACAGGCAGCGCTCGAACACAGCGTTTGAAGGGCATCGCGCGCGCATATGAGACGCGCGAGAACGCGTGGCTGGGGCTATTTACGCCTTGAGTGCGAGAAGTGTGCCGCCGCGCCTAGGTATGGGGGACTCCCGCCAAAGCCGCCGCCCCACCGCCTGTCGATGGCACTCGCCTGCACACCCCGGCGTTTTGAGTTTGTGAGAGGATAAAGTGAGAGAGAGAGAGAGCATGGGAGGAGTGGAGAGGCGATGTGGCTGGTTGCGGACGATAAGGTGCGGCGCTCTCTGCTCCTTTCAGGGAATTACTGCGGATTTGCTTACGAACCTGCGGCTGTGTTTCTTTTTTTTTTTGGTTTTGTTTTGGACGGACTAAGGCCCAATAGTTTTGGGATTTTTAATTTAGGGTTCGTGATCTAAGAGTGTATAGAATTAGAAGTGCGAATCGCTGGTGTTGGCGTGTGAGGACTTTATGGTTGCGTTACTTTATTTGGAGCTGCAGGATCAAATTTACTTCATGCAATATGTGCATAATGCAGTAAAATTTATCAAAATTCATTCCAGACTCATTCAATTATACCTTCGACGCGTACAGTAGGGCTGAAACCTGAGACCCTGTATGTTTGTTATCTTCATGAAAATCGCTGTAGGAATTCTAGGAATTTTTGAAGCGAATACTATTGTATCGTGCATTACAGAAATATTGTTGGAGAATTATTCTACGAAGTACATTCTTATTTCCTCCTGAAATTAAACTTTCATCATTTTCTCAATTTGAAGAATCGCGCAGCAAATAACAACATACTGCTCTTCTCCTCCATTTCTCGGTATATTACGCACAGAGCGGCGTATTCGCAAATTATTAACACTCCGTAACCTAACGCTATGTCATATTAATTACACCGGCGTTCCATCCACATCGCCTCTGTTCTCCGAACGCCTACTTGTTTCTCTGTCTCTCTCTCTCACACACACACACACACACACACACATATTACACACTCCGCATTTTCCGTAAGCGCACGCGACCGTCATAAACTGCAAAAATAAAAGACCGGCCGGCTATTCGCCAAGAGTATGTACGGGCAAGAATCAGCGCACGCCCGCGAAAAAACTTATTTCCCGCATCCCAACCGTGTCCGAGCCGTAAAAGACGCGCGAATCGGCTCAGCATGACGATCGAGAGGTGTGTACGTGCAAGTCGTGTGACTCTACAATGGCACAGAATAGCGACGAACGTGGGGGGGGGGCTGCTTCGAACTGGCTAAGGTAAACGGAAAATGCAATCGCTCTCCGAAGTATTTGCTCGCGGTTACATTCGCGCGCGATCGATAGAAGTTGCGACTGATTAATGCCAAACTGCCGCGAGGGATCTAACGAAGTCAAACAGCGATTCGATGCCGAAGCGAACGCGCATTAAGTATAGCAGCTGGGGTGGTGGTGGTGTCTTTGGAAGATAACGGCTTCGATGATAATGGATTGACTTTGGGGAGGAGGTGTAGTTGTGGCGATTGAGATCGGGAGATTGCGTGTTTTGAGTTTTGAGATATATAGAGATGCTGCTGCGACGGATTCGGGGATTGGGTAGAAATTTTATTCCAATTCCTGAATTTAATACAAATTTAATACAATTTTAAATTTTATATTAATATATTATTAATTAAAGTTATATAATTTTAAATTTTAATTGTAATGAGAATGGTTTGCTTGCATGGGGAATAAAGGCAATTGAAAAAAGTAATTAAGTTATGTACACACAGAGAAAATAATAGTGGGTCCTACTACGCTCTCCTGTAACTTTAACTATAGCTAATACAGTAACCGAGATTTAGTTGAATCAACATTAGCTTCTCATGTTAAAGTTACTCGAGTCATCTTGAGGTCGCGGTCATTGGCCTTATTTTACTGTACTCTTTAGTAGATTTTACCAGACTCCGCAGTTATATTTACATGAGTACGGCTCAGTAACAATAACAAACCCAACCTCAGCTAAAGCAACTGTTTTCTTTTTTCCGTGTATGTATATAAGAAGTAAATTTTGCATGACTTAAAGTAGCTCCTCATCCCGAAAAGATGTGATTGAGAAATCATTTTTTTTTTTATTTTTTATTTTTTTATTTTATTATGATTTGGCCAAATCTGCTCGAATGAGTAACGATATCTGTAAATACGGGATAGTTTAGGCGTTGTTAGTTTTTCATCCGATTTTAATGAATAAGGGCTCATTCGATTCCTTAAACATTTTCATATAGTTAGTGTTAATATGGAATATTCGATGATTCGAAAACTATTAACAATAGTTTATAATCGTACAGATTAATTTGTATAAACTATAGTCCTTTACGCCGCATCCGCGTCCACGATTGTTGTAGTGTGAGAATATGAAATGTTGGTATTAAGTAGTAAATCCTTCGTATGGTCGGACAACATACGTTCTCTATTTAAAAAAAGAAGGGATCGTGGATAATATACTCACCTATGCCCATGGGCATCAGCCTTCGAATGTCGGTTTACAATAAATAAGAATAATTTAAACATTCTTAATTTTTTTTTTTTATAAACAATATAAAAGATAAAAGTGTATTCGCGACCCACTCCTATATACCTTTGCCACAAAAGTCAACTCGAACATAATTGAATAATAAATCTCGTCTTCACAACACCTTCATACGCATGGCCACATCGCGACATTAACCTCCAGATGTCATCCAGCAAAATAAAAGAATAAAAGAAATAATCGCGCGAACCGAACTCTCGAGCGCTTACCTGCAGCCTCTCTGTGTCTCCTGTTCCCCAAAAAACCTCTCCCAACTTTTATCTCCCTCGCTACAAATCTCTCTCTCTCTCTCTCTCTTTCTCTCTCTCTCTTTTGCTCCCTTTCCGCACCCGCAGGCAAAAAGTAACGAGATACTTTTGGCATTCACAAACGGCCTTACGCTCCGCGCATTTAATTCCAAACGGGGCTCTCGAGTGTGGCAGCTACATATATACGTATACCCGTATGGTACGCATAGCTCAGCCGTGCTAAATCTTAGACGAGAAAGCTGCTACCGTCGCGCGCTTCTCGCATAATTCAATTATAAATAAAGCGCGGCTAGGCGAGCTTACATCGTCAAAGCAGGCAAAAATTGCAGCGACGATGAGGATATAAAGCCCGAAAAGCCAGCAGCAGTAGTAGCAGTCTCTGTAGAGAGAGAGAGAGAGCACTCGCTAGCGCGCCGTTGCTCCAATTAACGCGCGTATAAGGCATGTCTCTCTCTGTGTGTATCTTTCTCTCTCTCTCTCTCTCTGTCAGTCCACGCGCGTAAACACTTGGTCATTAGCCCTCGTTTTCTCTCTTTCTCTCTTCGGTTTTCCCACTCGTTGTTTTCCTTTGTTTTATCCCCACCACCGCGTTCTCTCTTTTTTTTTGCACCCCGGCAGTCCGATTTCCCGGAGCCGCTTTTTCCGCCCGCTCTTCTCGTTTTCGTCTTTCTGTTGACGCGCACACGCTCGTCACACATGTATAGCGATGCCGAGTATACGTTGAGAGGGGGGGGGGGGGGGTTTTGTTTGTCGTCAAAGGGTGTACATGTGGGTATAGGAAGAGAAAGAGGGAGGGGATCGCTCGGAACGAACACGAGGGTTATTGTCATTTCCTTTTCGTTCGGCCGATTCTAAACAATATTGTTACGCTCTCGCCTGTATTTGCAACTTTTGGACGGTCTAGGTATATATAATATTTTAAGAGATTTTGGTTTATCGAACGTTTTCAGACCTGCGCGAGCGCGCCGTATTAGGTGGGAAAGCCGAACAAAAGGTGGAATTCGTGGTATCGATTGTTTTTTGCGAAAACGTGGATTACGACTTCGAAAATTTTTCTTCTTATTTTTAATATTCCCTCTTATTCTGTGTTTTGCGCATGGCTGTCTTCGATAACTCATTTGTATAATGTTTTGAAGATATTGCAATCAAAATTTTGAATTCCATCAAATTGCTAGTGTTATATAATTAAAGCGTTGAACTCGGCTCGTACATTCTTTTACAACGAAATTTTCATTAGCCCGCGTGAATTTCAAAACTCAATTGACGGGCTCCCGCAAACTAAAAGATATGAACCTAGCGAAACCATTAAATAATCGAGCAACTTTTGCCCATTCGTGGCGGACTTTTTCACCGACCGGCGTAGGGGAGGGCGAGTGATACTATAGACATAGCCGCTTAAAAAGGATATTTAATTAATTAAAACCAAGCGCATGTGTGCGCGTGCCTGCCGAAACATTTATCCTCATTGGATTCGCTAAGCGCCATCAATCTGTCCTGTCTAATTTTTGCCGTTTTCCCCGACGTTTCGCGAAATTTCGCTATCCCAGGGTCTCTCGCTTGCCCGCTCTATGGCCTCGCTTGCGTCCTTTTAATCTCTTAAGCGCTGCGGTGAAAAACTCGATAATTCAATATAATAAGTTTGCTGGATTGTCCAGAAAAAAGGAAGAATAATGAAAGGGGTTTTGTAAAATCGAGAAAAATGGGTTGTATGAACTCTTTGAGTTTATAAAGTTTGGAAAATATTGAATTCCATTAGATTTTGTCGAAATGAAAACTCTTTCTTATGTAGCTGAAATTTCAAGCTTATTTTAGGATTGTTTTTTTTATAATAAAACAAATTGCAATAATATCAATCTTTTTATATACCTGTAGTGACATCTTAAATTACATGACGAAAATTGTTTTAATCTATTTAATAGTAGATTATGCACCTAGGGAGTAGAAGTAAAGAATGTCCCAGATCGCATGTAAATTGTCAGCCGAGCCGAAGACGACGGTGACAAACGTGCGATCTGAGGGATTCTTTACTTACTCCCGTACTACTTTTCTCCACGAGGAGCGTAGGCTGTTTTTCGCCCGCAATGCGTACAGTACGCACCGTGTGGCGAAAACCTTATTTTCCTTATTCTTTTTGACGGTGCAAGTGGAACCCTAAATAAAAACCGCTGTCAAGTCATTGGCACGTAGCTTCCTCCAAATTCATTTACCGTTCCTATATGTATCACACGCTGCGGTAGCGGCCCTTCGTGACAAGTATACAAAGCCACAAGGTAGCTACTGCTGCCATTTGTAGTTTGAATTCTAAAATCCTTAACCTCATCCACGTCGAAAAAATGTATTGCGCACATATATCATATAAGTTGCGCATGTGAATAAAAAGAGTTTGTTAAGAGATTTATTATAGACCAAGATTCATTTAAATGATGATTGCGTTTACGAGAAAAAGGCTTTTGTAATTTCATTTTTCAGCTTTGCGACCAAAACTGATAGTGTTCTTTTTTTCCAGCCTTATTACTTATTTCGTACTATATATATATTGGTCGCACTTATCATATTACGCTGTATTACTATTTTTTTTTTTAAATATATATATATTTAAAAAAAATTAAATTTAATGCTCTTTTCTTTGAGAAAGCATTCTGTTAAAACAGTTAGCAGCGGTTTCTGGCTAAGTATGTTATTTATAATATACGGCATATCTTGGATTAATAATAATATTTATTTCCATCTCAATTAAAATGGCTACTTTTTTCCCTGAAAAACGAAACCAAAGTTATACTTGCTTCCTCTTTCTTTGTGTGTGTGAAATCATGGCTGAAGCCGAAACAACAATTTGGTTTTCCCGGATTCAACTGCTTTCGCGTGGATAGAAATTACTCGACTGGAGGTGGTATATAATGTCACGTGGGCAGACTTACAGTCTGCCGGCAGCGCTCCATCCGTGCGACGTCGGATACACGATCTTCCGTCGACGTCGGTCGTCGCTGGGCATTCTAGTTTTAGAACATTCCGCCTCTCTCCACGTTTTTTCCAGTCCGTCCTGCACCGCGATCATACATAAACATACTTGCGGTATGTATAAACCGAGTAGTTTATCAGTATCTTTCAGTAAAACATTGATATTAAAATAGTTACAATATCGGCCGTTAACTGTTACATGATGAAAAAGCGGATCATCAGATCATAGTATATTAATTATATCCGTGTAGACATTTTGGAGGTCGTCTCCGTGATTAACTCCGATTCGGATGCGATTTTCTGCAGTTGTACCTATCTATGGAAAACAAATGAGACTCGGATCTGACTTTCCTACTTTATCCCTTCTTTATTAAAGGCAGAGCAAAATGTACGATTTCCCCGCCAGAATCGGATCTGATATTCGTAGGTTTGTATAAACAAAGCAGAAATTCGCTTTACCAACTGAAAACTCCGATAACCAGACCCGATTCTGCTAGGAAAATTGCATAAGTACGAAAATCGTCACATGAGCTAAATAATCACCTTCCGCCCCCGTTTAGAAATGTACTATTTTTTTACTGCGACAAAAAAATTGACTATGTAATAAATTTTAGTATATACAAAAATTTTCAATATCAAGTATCTAAATGCGTTCGATCGTCCGATCTTGATGAAAATTAGCGCATATATTATGTACTTCACATACAAAATTGTCTATGAATTGGGAGCTGTACATAAAGCCCTTCTCGAGAAATTCTGATATGAAAAAAAGGTTAGAAAAATTCTAACCTCAAATATCTCTGAAATTAGTGGACCAATTATTTTGCCCAAAAAACTTTACCGAGAACTATCCAAAATCTATCTCTAAAAAAAATTTTGAGGCGATTCAGTCAATTTTACTCCCGTAATCTTTGGACATACAAAACATTAAATTTTAAATTTTACATAATTTTAAATCACTCCCGCCGACCTAAAAAAAGAAAAACGCATTTAAAGTTTCCCTAACAGATTTTTCATGAGAAATAAAATTTCGACAGTATAATTATTTTTAACATGTAAATTTTTTTCAATATTCTCGACCAATTTTTCAATGTTTGAATATTTGTTTAACGTTTTATATATTACGATGAAAGGATTTAATAAAGTTATGATTACATAAAATATTGAATATAAATCCCACAACATTCATCATTCATTAAATCCGATAAAATTTTTGCCATTTCTATAATATCTCGATGGTGAATAGGTCAACAAAATTAATTCCGCACATTTTAATCAATTCGTGAATTCGTAAATAGCGAGTGTAAATTCATCCAGTCTCATATTTTACTTCAATTCCCCTTAGAAAATCCAATTAATATAAGCCACATGACGCAGGTTCACTCCACACCTCACCTGAAAATTATAATTCACTCACCACCAAACGTTTTCTTTTTATCCAAAAACCCTTCCAAAACCGTCGCACCATATGCACCTGTGCACTGAGTACGTGTAGCAGAGAATATCGAGATCCCGCACGGAAACGCGATACACGCGCACCCTCGAATAACAAAAAAAAAGAAGAAGCCTCGATAGACGTTCGGGCGCGTGCACTCGTTATTTTCGGCGCGTCAGCGCGACTGTTACCTACGCTTAATTAGACAGGCGCGACGACACGGCTTTCGCGCCATGATGGAGGAGGGGAGATAAAAAAGAATCGTATAAATCGCTTTGGCGGCCTCACGGTTAATTGGGCGTGCGCGCGCCGAGAGGCTTCGCTCCCCCATACCTGCCCGAAAAAAAAACTTGGTCCAGCCAATTAGGGGAATCCCTCCCTGCCGTAAATGCATCAGCGCGCGCTTTTCGAGAAGTTTTGGGGGTATAGGGGGTGGGAGGTAGGCGGGGAGATTCTTTTGTCGCGGAGGCTGCGTTTTAGAGGCCGTAAAAGTCGAGTCCATAGTCGTTCGCTCGTATATATGTATTTTCGCGGAAGGGGGCAGGCACGGAGGACGGAGGTCTTGAAAATACTTTATTTATATGCAGAGTATATATATACGATTTGCGGGCATGCGAGGTAAATGTAAACATTGGCTCTCAGCGCCCGCTCTTTCGGTTTTCTTGTCGGTGTGGCTTTATGTGTGTGTGTGTGTGTGTGTGTGTGTGTGTGTGTGTGTGTGTGTGTGTGTGTGTGTGTGTGTGTGTGTGTGTGTGTGTGTGTGTGTGTGTGTGTGTTTCAGATGGATATTTATTTTGAAATTCAATCTTAAGTTAAATAGAGAGGGGAGAATAATATTGACTCGAAATGACGACGGATATTATGTTTCGGATATATACCGCGATTATTTCTATATCGTCGCCACGCTTACTCGTCCGTCACTTTGTTCCTTAAACTCGCCAAGCAGGGCGCTGCTGCCGCGCCCTTTGATAACGCGCTTGTGTTCAGGAAAACCAATTTTTAATTTGGTTTTTTAATTAAAGTAACAAAAATAGCATATGGTTATTACAAATTTCTGCATTAAAATTTTTTTTAACGATAAACAAATTATTGAATAGAGACTTCATTCTGGTTACAAATTACCTTTTTAATCAAAAAATATTTAAATTTCATCTACCATCAAATAAAATATCTAAAAAAAAAATATACATTTTGACGCGTACTTTCGACCTTATCCATACCTCTTTCACCGCACAAACCAATACACTCTCCATTCATTCCGACTACATATATCATTTACTCGTCCGCAGCTTGTGTACCACACTAACAACGAAACGAGGGCAAACCATCGTCCAAAAACGAAAGCATCCGTTACACCGCGGACTGTCTTCGTGTATGTGTGCGTGTGGGTGGGTGGATGTAATCCAATTAAACTCGTCGAAATCGATGCCATCGCGCGGCGCAATTGCTGAGTCCGAGTATACACGCGCGCGTATATACTTACTTGAGAGGCGAAAGGGAAGAGGAGGCGAAGAGAAAACGAACGGACGCGTGCGGATCAGAAGAGAGGGAGACGTGCTGTGAATTTTTCGGCGGTTTCAAGTGCGAAGATAAGAGGGTGTGTCTGGAGGTGCAAGGATGTTTTTGATTTTTGTTGGCTGGTACGATGTGGTGGGATGGTTGAGGGGTGCTGTTGCTGAAATATTTGGCTGAGTGGTTTATTTTTATATTGAGAATCGATGCAATGTGGTGGTGTTGATTTTCCACAATGTATGAATATGTATGGCCTGCTAAAGTGAAACAGAATTACATTGTAATTTCGTTTGTAAATGCCAAAGAACACATAATTAAATAACATATGTAATATCCTGTAAAAGCACTCGAATAATTTTGTGAAATTATTTCGTTACGTCTTTCCCGTGTATTGTAATTGCGGAATTCTTGTTTTTAAATGAATACGTTTCCTTCTCGCGGCTTATTATCACTTTCAAACGAATTGCAGTAAAGCGATAATATTATGCAGGTAGAATATTTACGCTTAATATTTAAAGCTTAATTATTTTGCCGAAATTATGCTGCTTTGATTGAATACGATTATGTTACTTATTATTAAGCATGTAATGTACGATATATTAATTTTTAAATGTAACGAATGTATGTTAATGATAATTGAATCGAAATAAAGCCAACGTGAATTATAGTTATATAACGTATGTTGATAATGTAATCTGTGGTATTTATATTAGCTAGAATAACGCTAATAAATCGAAGTTGCCGTAAAATTAATAATAAATTTTACGCACGTATTAATTTTTAATCTTTTGTTTTTCTGTTTCAGGTAAGCATTTCCACGATTTCCATCTAATTTAATTGACACTCCATATATACACAACGGATTTCGTAAGTTCAAAATGTTATGTTCTCATTACGATCCTTGCGTCAACTTCATCAAAATATCATTTTAATGCGTGTCAAACTGTTTTGACAAAAAGATTTTAGCACAGTCTCCTGTCATCAAAATCTAAAACTAAATTACCCCCCCCCCCCCCCCCCCCCCCCCCCCCCCCCCCCCCCACCCACAC
>JAPYZP010008220.1:0-10528 GCA_030522985.1 Torymus sinensis
TATTATTTAACTTCCCTTTTATTGCGGCGCGTTCGATTTAAACAATCGTAAACGAAAAGCCGCGCGTACAATAACTCGGCGAAAAAAAAGAGCGCGCGCGCATTACTTATCGGCCCTAAATCTCGGAAAGCTCTTAAAAATGTATGTATAAATAAATCGCGCGCGCGCGCGCGGTCGTCAATTATTTGAAGGCCGAAAACGAAGCAGAGCGAATACATATATAGAGATATACGCGAAAACAGCTGCGGTTTTTTGTCACTTTTAATAACTCGTAAAACGTTTTAACGGTAACGAATGACGTTGTCATCCAGCTCCTCTCTCCTCGGCAGAGCCCACAAAAACAAAACGGCCCTAATTTCATGAATCATTTATTTTAATTGTTTTTAAACGAAAGAATAAATCAGAACGCGAAACGTCCTTTAAAGCCTCCCCCTCTCACCCCATTTTTAAAGGACCGTACGGAGAGAGAGAAAGCAGTCGTTAACGACTGTTACATTACGCGCGTAGCGTGACGCTTTAAAGCACCGCGTATGCGCGCCCATTGACTTTTTTCCTCTCTGCGTCTGAGGGGGGAGAGGGGGGCATTAATGCAGATACATAAAAATGCGAAATTGCCGCGAATACGCTCCTCCCCCTCTATTGTGCAATAATAATCGAATGTCGTTAGCCGAATTGCAGCGCTTTTATTTATTATAAAAATTTCGCGCTCCGGCTAATTTGAAGGGGGAGGGAAATGGCCGATAATAAAGTGACGCGCGCGGATGAATTTGCACATTTTATTCGTCGGCATAATGTATATACGCGCGGAATTCTGGCGACGTGCCAAAATCTTCCCCTGACATCTCCTTATTTCGTTACACGTTAACGTTATGCATGTATCTGCACGTACACGCCTCTCTCTCCTTGCCCTTTTTTCTGCGGCCTCTCGATGACAATTGCGAGACGCGCTGTTATACTTTCACTCGCGGTGCGCTATATTATGATACATCGGGGTCTCGTTGCGCAAGCGCTGCCTCAATGAAATTGGGATGTTATTGGACGGTATATATGTAATATATATAATAATGATTGAGATTGCGCATTGATGTAACGACGCGTATTTGTGCACGATGCTCTCTTTTGAAATTACCTTTGCGGGCGCGCATATATAAATGCAACACGACGGGCATAGCTCGAGGTGAAGTAGAGAGAGGGATATAATAAAAGACGCTCTTTACTTACCCGAGAGTAAATAAGAGACATCGGATAACTTGAAAAGCAAGCCCGGGATAGAATTAGGCGCTCGTACTGTACGGGGGAGGATGATTTCGTTCGCGGAATCCGGATGAGAGAATGTCGCTCTGCGGCTATGGAATGGTAAAGTGTATATACGCGCAAAGGAAACGCGTGGCGGAGTTTTAACTCGACGTTCGTTCGTTATTAATTATGGCGAAGAATGTTACGTTTTATATCGCAAATGCAGGACGCGTCACGGCCGGCGATGTGTGTGTGTATAAATTACGCATTAAGCAGCCGAGGGCTGTGGGTTACGAAAGTTTCCCGCCGTTTTTTTTTTGTTTTGTTATATAAATATAATTTCGGAATAAACGCCACGAGCGAGTAATGTAATTATCGATTTAAGTTTCGGCGCTCGAGGTCGAGATTCGCTACTCTTACGCGCGGAATTAAATGGAAAATGCATCTGCTGACCCAGTTCGGCAAACTTTTAATATTTTATCGAAATTTTTATCGTGTAAGTATATAAAATCCCTCCAACTGATAAAACGCCGCGCTGCGATTTTGCGTCAGCGTCAAAACTGGCGCAGCGTGCTTCTAGTAAACCGAAGCGGAGGGCGAGAGCCATTTGTGACCCGGAAACTCTTTAAACCTCTCGCACTTCGCCACGCTCGAAAGACATTACCTGAAACACAATTGCGGTTGGTCGGATGGGGCGCGCGTACATATATACGTTGCGTCGGGCGAACTCTCATCGCGCGAGAGAGTGAAAGAGAGTCAATTATCGGCGCGGTCATTTTTTACTCGTTGCTCTTGCGCTCGTGCGAAGTTTCTGCGCGGTGAAGAGCCGCGCGTCGAGGTGATGGTTAGCGAGACGCGGTGTAGTCGATTGCAGTACTGAAGCCTTCGCAATTGGTTTGCGGGACAATGAGATTTTTTTTCATAAAGCGTGGAGAGTGTTTTGACGGTTTTTAGCTGTCGAGTTTTAGATGGTGGGCGTGGTGGAATATGCTTGACACGTGAAGGGAAATACAATTTGGATGGGTCAATGCAAGACGAATAAATTTCGCTTTGATTTAGAAATGAATAGGTAATTTTATTCGTTTCCTGATATATTTTTACTAAATTAATTTTCTGAAGAAAAAAACACAAAAAAATCGATTAGATAAACCGAACAAGCCATAATATAAAACCGAAGCAATATTAACTTTTGACTACAATTGAGACAAAAAAAAAAGACAAAAAGTTTCATAAAAATTTTGGAAGTAAGAAGTATAATTTAATCTATTTGTAGTAAGAATTAAGTCGTGGTTGGTGTATTTTCTTTGTCGACAAGATATTGGTCCAGAATATTCATCAATATAGTCTTTGTCTTGCAAAAGCGGATATTGGCCATATGTGCAGACCTATGCGCCGAGCGCAGGGATACAGAAAAACTTTTGGCCATAAATCTCTGCTCTCTCAATGAGCTTTGACCATTTCCCTAAATACGTAAAAAAATTTACGTATGTCTATTGTTTCAGTCAGATACGTCGGTCCATACCATTATCGTTTATTTGAATTAAAAAAAAAAGAAAAAAAAAAGAAAAGTTTTTTCTCTGGGAAAGTAAAATCAATGTTTATAGGATTCGTTTCTCGTTGCGTCGTTGCGACTGATGGTGTAATAAGTTATCATTATTGTAACGAGATATAAATTATGAAAATAATTCTGCTATTGCCCATATATATATGGGGCTGATTTTCTGTCAAATCGATAGGTCAAAAAATCCATTTTCCTAAAACTCTTAGAAAATGTTGTACTCATTATTCTGGACTCTCCTGATTTTTTTCACATTTTTTGGTCCATTCAATTTCGGCCCTACAGGAGGCGAAAAATTGATTTTTAACATTTTTTTTTCATTTTTAGTGAATTTTTGATTGAAGATTGCTCTAAAACGGTTTGAGATAAAGTAAAAAGTTTTTTTTTCATAAATTATGAAATTTTCTCACTAAAAAGAAGAAAAATCATTGATATTAAATATTGGATGCAAGTATGATGAAATTTCCTTAAAAACATTAAAATGATGAAAAAAAAAGACCGATCAAGCCTTCGACTACCAACATTTTTGTAGAAGTAGGTTATTTTATGTACAAACTGTCCCTGAATTGACCTAAATGTATTGGAGCTTTGTTTTCTTAAAAGAAAATAAAAAAAACATACTTTTTTTTGAAAAAATCAATATATATATATACCGACGTAACCCGCCTCACCAGTAAACTACGTATCACATTTCAATTTCCAACTTTACCCCTCCGGTATCATATATCCTCGGATCACCCAAAATCCCTACCCTCTATATATATATACACGCACACAACGCACTTATAATATACGTTATATATTTTAACTCTCCCCGGGTAAAAGTCCCAAACGATTCTTATACATTACTTGGGCGCATAAAAGCAGCGCTTATATACATATATACATATACACTACAACTCGCTCTTAATTCATTGCGCCACCGGGGAAGACCATTATAACAGTATAACACTTCGACTGTAAAAACTGGGCTCGCTTTCCAACTTCTTTCCTTCGATACACCGTTTATCTCCCTCGCCGTCCCAACAGGGACGCGCGTCCTCGCGTCATCGTAACTCATAGACATCTTCTTTCGCGAGTTCTTAATCGCAGTATACTCCAGAAGCGTCGCCCGCTGGCGAGAGGGAGAGAGGGAGAACTCCGAAGTAAACAATAAATTTCCGGGCTTTTTTACAGCCCCGGACGTTTAGTGCCAGCTCGAACAAAGCTTACGCTCGCTCGCTCTTCAGGCCGCGCAAAAAGAAGCCGACGACGTGCGCGGCCCGCTCACTCCCCCGTGATATATACTCTCCCCGCTTATAATGCAGATATTAACGCGAATGAGCGAACGCGGCTCTTTTCCTTTTTGCCCCTCTTCGCTCCTCTAATGAACGTATTCACGCGGTCCTTCTGTATTATACATCCGAATACACATGTACGGTATAGGCATCTTACCTTATACACCTCTCTTGGGTCACGTATATACAGATAGTGTGCCGTGTACATAAATTCGAACGGCCGCGCGCCGGCGACTTTTACGCTCGATTTGTCCGTACCGATAAGTATTTCAATAAAAGTCCGCTTTATGGGATATATCGCCCGGGGAGAGAGTCTACGCCCTGTGTATATACTTGTAGTGTATCGGGCACACCGGCTATTTGCTATTCTTCCCCCGGAATGGGACATTCCGCTATCTCGGACGCGTGTGCGTTATATATATTCTCTCTCTCTCACTTTCATTTAGAATGCACACCGCACGCGCACGAGGGAGAAGCGTTTAATGATCGACGAGCGATCGTTTTAATTTTTGAGGATATGTACAGGGCCCCCCGCGCGTTATTACGAGCGTAGTAAATTTCATTTTTACCTCCTCACTGCGCTATCCACTTTGCCCGGGTTAATGTTTGATGGGGGTCGTGCGGGATAAGTAGGCCGGGATATCTTCATCTAAGCCGTGAAGCGAGGCCGCTGCGCTGGCTATTCAATTTTTAGGGCTTTGCGCTGAATAAGGGATATGTGGGTGTGTGTGCCTGTGAAAGTGTCTTAATCGAATTAATGAAGTTTTATTTTTCTGTTTATTTATGGATTTATCGGCGGGGTATATCTCCATTCGTATGGGGAGTGTATCTTAAAATGCGTGGATTTATTTTAGAGCTTATCTGAAAAGGGATAAGCGCCGGAAAATGCGTGAAGAATCGCGGCTTTTGTATAATGGCCGAGAGCTTCTTGCCTTCGGCACATGTCTCTTATACGTTCATAAATATTTCCTTTGTTGGAAAAAAAAAATGAAAGAAAGAGAATATTCTTATAATAGAATTACATTAAAATTGTTCCTTTTTTCAAATTCAAAACAAAGTATCTCCTTTCAGCGCGTTTATAGTAAATTAAAAAAAAATGTAAAATACACAGTATATAAATACACAGCTCTTTAAATCACGCTGTTAAAATACTTTAGAACGCCTACACACTGCGCCAAACTATTACAACATAACGACTGCACCAGCGTATACCAACACAGATATCCCTCGGCTCTCCAGGCGCAATCTAGACAAACAAGCCAGCTCACACGTCGCGCCACGGCGATAAAGAAAGAATCACGTCCCGCAACCAACTTGTACGTATATATATATACACACTTCGTGCCTAGATCCGCTCCTTATCTCGAGGTAAACTCGAGATAACCACCCCCTCGCCGCGAACTTCAACAAGGCGTCACGCTTCCAGATTGCATCTCGCTCGCGAACGCGCGCGCCTCAATCTCAGCTCGCGTAATATAAATATATAAAATTACAAAAAAAAACGAAAGTTTTTCCTATAATACGCGCGATTCGCGAACTTTTATTTCGGTCGCACTATACGCTGCGTGTGACTGTATGAATATTTCATGGCACAACGCGCGCGCGCGCGCGCGCGGGGGATAATCGCCTAGAAATATGCGCGGCGAGCCAAGTTTTTTATCCCACGCGCGCGCGCGCACCGCTCAACAGAGCGAATGCTTTCTTTGGTCGCGCGCGCTCGGCGAGTCGGTAAATTCGGATGCGAGGTCATCTCTCTCCATGCCTGCGGCACTGATAAGCGGGAGTAATGCGGATTTATGCCGCGCGTATTGGTGTTTTCTCAAGGCGTATAGAGAGAAGGGGGGGAGGGGGTGGAATTAATTTTTCGAAAGGGGGGGTGGCTGCGTGTGGCTGTTTTAATTGCGACGGCTGCTGACTTTCTAACGGTTAATCCGGCGAGACTTATGTAATGCCGTTCATTTTAAAGCTGAGGTATTAGGCGCGCACATTATGCGCGGGAGCTTAAAATTTGACCGACGCGGTGCAGGATTACTGCCGTAGAGAGAGAGGGAGTGTGTGTGGGTGTGCAATTTAGCGTTTTAGAAGTGGTACTGGAAGGTGTGTTTTTATAGGTCACTGAAGAGCCGAGCGTGGAGCGAATATAGAAAATAAATTAGAGGGCTTTTCTGAAATTTAGGATTTCGAAGGAGAGTTGCTGATGCTTATTTGTAAGTAATTGGAAATTTATTTTTTATATTTATCGGCTATTATTAGGTTCGACAGCAGAGTAATAGACTTAGGTCTGACAGGCTAATTTTTGTTTAGGGAGCCATTTCAGTTTACTTTAAAAGTTTGATTAAACGTTGTATAAATTCGTAGACAATTTATTGAACTTGAAGTTAAAGCACATGTTTCGAAATTTAGTTTGTTTGACTAGACGAACGATTACACTGATCGTGATATTATCGTCTCTTAAAAAAAGTCATGACGGAAATGCGAAGCCGAAATAAAAACTTCGCCATTGGTTAAGACCGTTTAAAAGTATAGTCTGTGATTGGTCGACGCACACGCTGGAAGCTTTTTGCTTGAGAAACTAACCCATGTACATGAAATGATCTGTTTTATATTTTGAGTCTTATCTTCTTTTTAAAAATGACGACGGAAAAGTAAAAACCGAAATAAAACGTTTGTAATTGACTTATTCCTATAGTCTCAAATGCCTGATGAGTTACTCTCCAAATTGTAACTTCAAAAATTTTGCATGTAAAATGATATTATTGAAATTAATTATAATCTGATTGAAATATAAGTAATTGCCAAAAGTTCAGTAATTCAACTAAAAGAATATAAATATAAGTATTATACATTATAAAACTGACACAGTAAAACCTAGTGCGCATTGGCTTAAAAAATTTTGCACCCACTTTCAACCCCACTCTCGTCACCCCCGCCAATTTCGCTCGCTGATCTTCATTGTTTCATTGTCAAACCGAGTTGTGCACGCGCTAACGAACCTCTCTCCGCAACCTGTGGATCATCTCTATTATCGCAACAATCCCCCGGTCGCATAAAAAATCCCAGCCAATCGTCCGAAAAGAATCGCTATGTACCGATCGATCCGCCGCCACCGGTGCTCCGCCATTATACCCGCTGCGGCACGGTATATAATTGCTAGACATAGAGAGTACAGAGAGATACAGAGAGAATTAGGCCTATTCGCGGCACCAGCTCCCTTACAGAGCCTCGTGTAATCCCGCGGCCGGCGGTATATATTCCGGTTAACGATTTCCCGCTAATTAGACTAGCGCGGCTGCGCGACTGCGCTTCTCTCCGGCAATTATAAACAGATTAGAGCTATACGCGTATATGCGCGCGGGGCTAATGTCGGCCCTCGAGTTTATTTTCTCCCGGCGCGCAGCGTCTCGGCCCCAATTTCCTCCTTAGACTATACCAAGTGTTACAGTATAGGGAACTCCATTAACACGGGTTTCCCGGGAAGAGTATCACGCGGTGGGATTAAAGTGTGTATACATAGCTATATGCATATATATAGGAATCCGATGACAACGAGTCTCTCGTCAACTGTATGTATGTATGACGCGAGGAAAAAAAGTGCGGCGGCGCGGGAGTACAATGCAAATGGCGCGCGGCCAGCTAAACACTACCGCGATGCCAAGTGCATACACACGCTTTTTGCGCTATTCTTATACGGAGTAAGATAGTCGAGGGAGGGAAAGCCAGAGAGAGAGCGTAGAGAATGCACCGTTTGTTCGGCCGGGATAATGGCTGTACAGACGGAGGGGAGGCTGGCTGCACAATGGCGCCGACGCCGCCCTGACCAAATACGTTAATTAAGCAGGTGCATTAATCATGCGACCCTCTCCACTCTCTCTCTCCCTCTCTCTCTCTGGTCTTTGAATTTTGTAATAGGATTCCGCGTGAGCCAGTAGCGAGAGCCGCGATAGCTGCGTTGTGTTTTTCGGTCATTGCGATGGCGGGTTGGTTAGTTTAGTTGGATATTATTAATTAAGGACTGTGATGAAAGGTTTTTATGGGGGAGCTTGGGTGTGAGGAGAGAGGAGAACGAATTTGTACGATTTAAGATGTATGGGGATGGAGTGAGTTAATTTTTAGAGCCGATTTTAATGATTCTCCTATAATTCGCGTTTTCGATTTGGAAAGATCATAGTACCAGAGGCTAATGTAATATTTGACACCACTCATAGGTTCTTGACGATAGTCTAATGTAAAACTGACACGACTGCAGATTAATTTAATTCTGTAATACAATATACAAGATACTAATTTGTATAGATTAAAAAAAAAAGATTACACACGACTAATTATAAAGTGCGATTAGTGTGATAATAGTTGGTATTTTTACGAAAGTCTAATAAATAATTAGTGACTGTGTATTAAATGCTTTATTGTTTACGTACTGTTATTATTTCTTGTATTGCATACATAAATGATCTTCTATCCTATTCTTCTAATAAACTTAAACTACATAGATGACTTTACATTTTACATGTCAATAATGAAAAAAGGCTTTGTTAGAAACTTAAATCACGGCTTAAAAAAGTTTTAAAATGTCAATAATATATTATATTTCAAAATGAATAATAAAATTACGAAAAGCTGGAACTTAATCTGGAATTATAATAGTTCCGAAACAAGCAGTGAAAATGTATTTGAATATATGCCAAGACAAAACTGCAGATCTTATAGCGACTTATTGGCGGAATTTTTACTATTAAATTTAAAATTTTTATGACTACGGGAAGCGCTAACGTTTTTCAATCCTAACAGTCTTCCGAACCATTTAATAGCATAGTGTTAGTTGGTGGCAAATTGAGATCGTCGTCTTTAACATCTTCAGTAATGTTGGCCGTAAACAGTTTGAGCTGAAGCAGGCCGCCTTTTTTATCATTTCCTTTGAACATGAGTCCCGCTCCGCTGATCCGCTGAGGAGGATTTGGGGCGACTGTAGCGTTTTGGGCATACGGATACAGGAAACCCTGATTACCGTACAGCTCTACATATTCGTTATTTTTCGATTCCACTATCGGATTTAAGTAGGTGGTTTTCGATAAGTCCATCTGTCGCCTAGAAAAGAAAACACGTGTAGCATAAGTAAATGTGGCTTCTGATGCTGTAAAAGGGCGTCGTGAGCATAAATGCGAACTCGAACTGGTGACCGAACGCGACGCGAGAACGAAGCGAAGAGAGAAAGAGCAGTCGGCAAGCAACTCGATGTTTTTGAAAATACGCGACGTAGCGCGCTGTGCTCTCTAAAGTGTAATTAGTGAAAATTGCTCCACCCGTTAAATTAGTGGAAAAAACTACTAATTTATTAGTGAATATTTACTATTTCATTAGTAGTTTGGAAAAAGCTACTAATTTAATGTGTGGAGTAATTTTCACTAATTCAACTTTAGAGAGTACGACTGCGGAATCGAGCGATTGCACGCGAGATTCCAGTGGGCCACCACTGACACGCGCGGACACTGTCTCGCGCGCCTGGAGCCAGGGTGATGACCACAGGGAGTCCGAGGAAAGTCCGTATTCCGTTTGCGTGGAATTAGCGAGCGAGCGGAGGTGCACGACGTCGCGTGGACGTCGTCGCTGTCGGGCCAAAAACCCTCAGAAGAATCTCGTATCCGAAGATTATTGTCATGGATGCGCGAGCGAAATCCATCAAGTCAGCGCGTTGTAAGATCGCCTGGTGTCTTATAAATTCGGTGATCTATGGGATCAGTGAAGCGAACGAAATAACGTTTATCATGGTATCCAGGTTAATGAACTTATTCTATAAAGTAAATCGTCTCTAATTGAAGGCTAATTGATAGATTTTTATTCATGGTTTGATTAGCTTAATTTTGCGAAAGGTTAAACTTGCGAAAGGCCAACTGCTTGTCAATTTAAATTTAAATTAGGTTGCTGAAATGTTAGTAATGTTAAAATCAGATAATACTTGAACGTAAATTGTAATACTTACTCTCCTGGAGGAGCAGTGGCATAATTGTAATACCCATGCAAGTTAGAAAGCTGTCTTGAGACCAACTCCAATGTTAATCTCGAGTCAACTAGGAAACCATAGTCATTAAAGAAGTCCCTAGTAATAAATTGAATATCGATAAGAGCTTCACCATCGGGTATTGTTAGTTCAGTTAGAGAAATTTTTGATACTCCACCAAATGTCAATGGAAAAGAATATTTTTCAGCGCCTTCAATCAAAATATTGTATATATATATTATATAAATATATAAATGGAATTCTTTTTCAAATCAGCCACCCCCCCCCCCCCTACCCATTTTTCTTTTGGGAGAAAAATTTGTTTGCGCACACCAACAAATTTGTTATGAAGTATACTTTCTGATGCCATTTGGTGTTTTGTACAAAAAATAAAAAATTATTCGAACAGTTATATTTTTTTCGAACAATTTTACGAAAAAACTGCATTTTTGGGGGACATGC
>JAPYZP010008221.1:0-10738 GCA_030522985.1 Torymus sinensis
TTTTTCTTCTCTTTCCTCCTTAGCTACGAGTGGGTAAAGAACGGCAAGGAGTTCAAATGGCAGGCGTACGACGACCGCATATCCCAGCA
Organism: Torymus sinensis; assembly: GCA_030522985.1. Classification (NCBI taxonomy): domain Eukaryota; kingdom Metazoa; phylum Arthropoda; class Insecta; order Hymenoptera; family Torymidae; genus Torymus; species Torymus sinensis. The sequence goes on from JAPYZP010008221.1 coordinate 90, forward strand.
GCCGGGTCGCGGTACCCTCGTCATCTCGAAACCCCGCGACGAGGATCTCGGCCAGTACCAGTGCTTCGCGCGCAACGAATGGGGTACCGCCACCTCCAACTCCGTCTTCGTGCGCAAAGCCGAGCTGAACTCCTTCAAGGACCAGACCCCAGCGACACTGAACGTCCAAGAAGGTGATCCCTACAAGCTCACCTGCCAGCCTCCCGACGGCTGGCCCAAGCCCAACGTCTACTGGCTCATCCAGGACACGGCCGGTGGCATCAAGTCCATCAACAACTCGCGCATGACCCTTGATCCCGAGGGAAACCTCTGGTTCAGCAACGTCACCAAGCGCGACTCTTCCGACGACTTTTACTACGCCTGCGCTGCAACTTCACTCTTCCGCAACGAGTACAAAGTCGGCAACAGGGTTGTGCTCAACGTCATTTCGACGGGCTCGACTGCCAGCTCGAACAAGCGCGAGCCGGTCAAGCAGTACGTCAGCAGGAAAAACGAGGTCGCGCTGCGCGGCAAGAAGATCGAGCTTTTCTGCATCTACGGTGGCACGCCGCTGCCGCTTACCATCTGGAGTAAAAACGGCCAGAGGATACGACCGAACGACCGGGTGACCGAAGGCAATTACGGCAAGTCCCTGATAATAAAGCACGTGAACTTCGACGATCAGGGGGCGTACACGTGCGACGTGTCGAACGGCGTCGGCTCCGCACAGTCCTACTCCATAAACCTGGAGGTGTTGTCGGTGCCGTACTTCACCGTCGAGCCCGAGATCGTCAACGCCGCCGAGGACGAGACCATCGAGTTCAAGTGTGAAGCCAGTGGTGTGCCTAAGCCACAGATCAAATGGATCCACAATGGTAGACCGATATCTGACACCGATTTCAACTCGAGGCGCAAAGTTACACCCAACTCCATCATCATCGAGAAGTTGCTGAAGAACGACACTGGCAATTATGGTTGTAACGCCACCAATTCCCTCGGCTATGTTTACAAAGACGTGTACGTCAACGTGCTGGCTCTCGAGCCCGAGATTCTGCAACCGCCAAGCGATGAGGCGACCGTTGACGGAAAGACCATTAGGCTGACTTGCCGTGTCTTCGGCGCCCCGAAGCCCGAGGTCAAGTGGGTCAGAAACGGACAGGCGTTGACTGGTGGAAGATACAAGATTCTGGAGACTGGTGATCTCGAAATAGAGAACGTCATATTTTCGGATGCAGGCCAGTACACCTGTCATGCGGCGAATAAGTTCGGGAAGGTGAACGCGACGGGGATGCTAGCGGTGAAGGAGCACACGAGTATCACCGATGGCCCGGAAGATTACGAAGTGGAGGCCGGCGATACGGCGACATTTAGGTAAGAATTTTATTGAATTGACGTTCGAGATGAAATCTCAAAAGATTACTTATTTATGCGAGTTTTATTGAAAAACCATTTTTATATAATTTTTCAGATGTAATGCCGTGACGGATTCAACCCTGCACCTTGAAATTGACTGGCTCAGCAAAGGCGAACCCATCGACTACGAGGCCGAGCCGCGCTTCGTACTGAGCACAGACCACTCCCTTATGATCACCAAGACCACGGAGCTGGACTCAGGCATGTACACGTGCGTGGCCCGCACTGATCTCGATGAGACGCGCGCTCAGGCGACTCTGATTGTCCAAGACGTGCCGAATTCGCCACAGCTCCTCTCTGTCAATTGCGGAGCCAACGAGGCCTATGTCACCTGGACTCCCATGGGTGATAACCGCTCTCCGATCCTGCGCTACGCCTTGCAGTACAATACGTCCTTCACGCCCGACACCTGGGAATTTGCCAAGGATCACGTGCCCGCTACAGAGCAGAGATACGCCATCTCCATGTCCCCGTGGGCGAATTATACCTTCCGCGTTATCGCTTGGAACAAAATAGGTTGGTATTTGACAGACCTGCGTTTAATATAGATTCTCAACGGGCAGCTTATTTTATATTTGCTGTTATTTAACAGGACCGTCTCAGCCGTCATCGCACAGTCAAGTTTGCACAACTCTACCCGACCTCCCCTACAAGAATCCCGATAACGTAGTCGGTCGTGGAGACGACCCGCAGAACTTAATTATATCGTGGACTGTGATGCCGCAAATAGAACACAATGCACCTAAATTTATGTACAGAGTCTATTACAAGCGGGATATACCAGGAGAAAAGTGGTCTCTTGCTGATATTTTCAATTGGAAGCAAAATACTTTGACAGTTAATAATCAGCCTACTTATCAAAGATATAGAATCAAAGTCAGTGCAATAAACGAAAAGGGAGAGTGTCGTCAGCAGCCCGAAGAGATAATTGGATTTTCTGGAGAAGATGGTAATATATTCAATCCGATTTTAAATAACAGATGAAATTTAAAAGCAGATGAATAACAAATCGCTTTCTTTTGGATTTCAGTGCCTTTAAACGCTCCAGGCAATTTCACATTGAAATCGGTACGATCGAGTACGACTGCGCATTTGGAGTGGACTCCGGTTACCGAAGAATCGGTTAGGGGTGAATTAAAAGGATACAAAATTGAAACTTGGACCGATAAAGACGGAGAAGAAGGACTGAGGGAATTTACCGTTAAAGGTGGCAATACGACGTCTGCTTTAGTCAATAATTTTGTTCCTTACAGTAGGAATTACGTCCGCATAAAGGCTTATAACGGACGGTAAAATTAATACTTTATAAAAATTTTCAAAACTTTTTTTCGTAAATAATAAAATTAAGTTGTATTTTCTATTTATCTTTTATAGGTATAATGGTCCTCCTTCTGAGATACTAAGTATTGACACTCCGGAAGGAGTTCCAGGAACTGTACTAGGATTGGAGGCCTACGCTGTTGGTTCTACTACAATGTTCTTAAAGTGGAGCAAGCCTATTGAGATAAACGGCATTCTCACAGGTTACAGAATCTCATTCCAACTTGTTAACGGATCGAAAATTGGAAATGAAATGGAAAGGCATCCACAAATTACTGATCCCGAAGCATCAAGTGCCAAGTTGGCGTCACTAATGCCAGAAACGAAATATCGTATTAGTATTCGGGCTACCACGCGAGCTGGACCGGGAGAACCGTAAGTTTTCTATATTGTGACGTAAATTTTCATAACATTAAATTTAAACAGTTTATATTAACATAAATTCCACTTATTTTAGTTTCTTTGTTGAGAAAAAGACGCTTGCGTCTAGACGTCCGGATACACCAACATTTACGTGGATGAATATTCCAAAAGAAAATGGACTATCAAATGTTAAAATTCTCTGGGAACCTAAAGTTGACGGTTTTGCCGGAAGTCACTTCTTTGCTAAATATCGTCTAAAAGGGGAGACGATCGACCTTCAAACGGATGCTGAGAAATTGACCAACGAAATTGAGGTTTGATATTAAACATAAGAATTAGCAAGTGTAACAACATTCAGAAAAAATCAAATAATTATTTTGTATTACAGATTCGCGGACTTGAAAGTGGGCGCACCTACATTATGTCAATTGTTGCTGTTGATGGAGACTACATGACTGAAAGTCTTCCCCAGGAAGTGGAGACGAGCAATGAAGGCCCTTACATCCAAGCACAAGAGAATGTTGCAACAGCTGGCTGGTTTATTGGTAAATTTCAATTTTATTACCGTTCTCAAAATATTCAATCATAAAAAAAAACAGGGAAAACAATTCACGATATAATCCATTGCAGGTATGATGCTGGCCATTGCATTCTTACTTTTCATCCTGATCATTGTGTGCGTCATCAAGCGCAACCGCGGCGGCAAGTACGCAGTGCACGAGCGGGAGCTGGCAGCGGGGCGGGGCGACTATCCCGACGAGGGTGGCTTCCATGAGTACTCGCAGCCCCTGGACAACAAATCAGGCGGCGGCAGAGCTTCACTCACCTCCTCGTCCCACCACGATGGCAAACATCCGGAATCCGACACAGATTCGATGGCCGAGTATGGCGAAGGCGATACCGGTATGAGATCCTTTTCCACTCTTTAGCTGTGCTAGCAGGAAACATATGTTACCACCTCTTTAGAAAATTTAATATCCATAGACGTGTATGTTTTTCCGACCATTAACTTTTTTTTCTCTCATGGAGACATCATAAAAGCAAGGTCACACCATGAGCTTGATATGTGAATGCGACAACACGTCATGTTTTTGTTTTTTTTTCTCTCCTTTTTCGAATCACCTGCTCTGCAGTTTTTGATTTAGCATTTATTTTTTAACAAGCCCGTTAAACGTCATGTCTCCTATCCGTTTTTTTTTCTTTTGTTGCTTGATTTTCACCTAGAAGGTATGAACGAAGATGGGTCGTTCATCGGTCAGTATGGTCGGCACCGGAAGCATCCACCCAACTCCCAAGCGTTTGCCACGCTTGTCTAAGGTAAGTGTTGAAGCACAATTTTTGTTTCTTTTTCTAAACCATTTAATTTACAAAACCTTATTTTATCATGACATTACACCTGACAATATAGCAAGTGCAAACTATAAATTTTTATGTATCCAAGTTTTATCAAAATCTATTTGTACTTGCTAATATACTTGCATATCACGCTGTATCACTGAAGATTACATATCCATATTCATGTTATACACACACTTTCACATGAAAAAAGTTTAAAGCTCGAGTCCTTAAAAATATCTTCAGGGAACCTAAGTATAAAAAAAAATCTGTATAGTTGTTTTGAATGTTTTTAGAGCTAATTTATGTTAGTATATAAATATTGTTATGCCATTTTAAAAATGTTTCTTTGTTTTTTTTTGCATTCAAGTGATTAACAGTAATATAACTTATAAATATAATCTATCTCTCTCCGAGGAAGCACATAAGTAACACTGAATTAAAAAAAAACTTTTATCGTCAGGTCGTTTTACGGAAGATGGATCCTTCATTGGTCAGTATGGACCAAAAGGTAGACCAGTCGAGGAGATTCCACCACCTTTACCAACGGGCACGATGGCTACTTACGTGTAACCTTCACGCATCGGATGTATCGAAGAGCTGCTCGACGCCAACGTTATTCTTCAGAAAACACAAAAGGACTAGAGAGGAAAAGAGAAAGGGAGCAGCAAAATTCTCTCTTCTCTTATTGCAATCGAGGTTAACTAACTTTTCCACACATCTCGCCCGCCGCAGAAGCTGCCGCTATATAAACAAATGCACCTTGCGCTGGGCGCAACGTCCACTCTTTACTGCCAATTATAGAAATCTCGTCTTTGGGGTTTTACGAACTTGACTTTCACACAGTATATAATATATACTCTGCCCCTGCCCCATACACACAAATAAACACTCTTAGCGTTTCCTTCTTTGCGCGCACGCAAGAGGATTAAAATATTGCAACTCGTTTAACTTCGAGCGCGTCTCGTTATAATATGTATCACTGATTTTCCAATCCAAAAATTCGTAGCTCTTTTTATACGGTGAGAATAGGATTTTAGATAGAAAAGAAAGAGAGACAGCGCGTGCGAGAGCTGAAGTATCGAAAGAAAGGTTAATCAGCGAAGTTGAAAGAATTATTCATCGTCCCATTAATATTGTATATGTGCGCGCCGCGTAAATTAGCGCACAGCTTTTTTAATTGAGTATCGAAAACAAGTGTATCGAGCCTTTTATTCTCATTTGCTGGGTTGGACTTTGTAAAACCCAAAGACCAATTAGATGTTTCTTATAGTATACAAGCTATCGATACGGAGACGGTGTTTTATTTCTTTTGTTCTTTTTTAATGAAAGTAAATTCAAGCGCCAACGCGGCCAAGAAGGAAGAGACGGGTGGAAATTCCGCGTTGCCGCTGGCATAATGTCGCCTGCTTATTACAGGGTACCCAAGTTATGTTTGAATTGTTTCAAATATGTATGACAGATTTTGAGACTGCATTGATTATATTATCTTTAGTAGGCAAAAATGAAAAAAAAATTCTATATTGTTCTGAATTCGCTTATTAAAAAAGTAGAAAAAAATGAAAAATTGTTTAACGGAGAGCATCGATCGATTTTTTATTACGAATATATGCTTAGGTTGCGTGAGCCCGTCACATCAAACTGCAGTCTTCAGTAAAAATATTAAAAAAAACTATGACTTCGTAGCAAAAGTTGTCGGATGTTATTCACGCGAGATGCGTTTATTAGTGTCTGACTCTCGACTGAAATGTACTATTTAAACTCTAAACGGTGAATATGAAAGAAACCTAATTAATCATAACTTAATCGTGGTACTTTCGTTGTATCAACTTTTTACTCTGTAGACAGCGGGCCAAGATAACAAGAAACACACATCTAAGAGAAGAAAAAGATACAAAAAACGAATAATTCATCGAGTTGAACAAAAAAACGACCGTGCTCTCAGACTTTGCCTTTTGCAAGGTGTGAAAGTGCTTTAAAGATAGATATAAATGATAAAAAAAAATTAACTATTGATATTATATTGAAAAAAAAATTATTGTAAATGCACTGTAGTAGTTAATCGAGAACACAGGGCCTCTAATCGTTGCTTTTTGTACGTGAAACGCGCTTTAGCTGGAAAGAGGAGACGAGAATGTTTTTTTTTAATTTTTTTATTTTTTACTATTATTTTTTACAAAGTGTTTATATAATAACCTTCTCCCACTTTCTTTCGTCATTCTTAACGACAATGAACGTAGAAATATAGTGCTATATGATTATTTAATATATTAAAATGCATTCAATATATAGAGATATATATATATATATATATTATATATTAAAATTTCAAATAAAACGTGAGCTCCTCAAACAGGATCTGCGTAACGAAAGTCATTATCATACCGGAGCAGCTATATATTACTATAATTTATAAATGATTTTATCTAGCACTTATTGCTATCGCTAATGTATTGCGTTTCATGAGAAAGGCGATTGCTCTGACAAAAAAAAAATCAATTTGTACATCTTTGTTCGATAATTCAAGAAATCGTATTGCACATTCGTATACGCAAATCGCGCAAAAAGTATAATTATTAACCAATTTTTAACAAAAAGGGAATCGTATTCGCAATGAAATCGGATAAACTTTATTAATTTTCTTTATAGACAACGATTTCCAGAATTTGTAATTTTGTTTTTTATTTTCTAAAACATTTTTGGTATATATATTCTTTTTTTATTTATCGTACTCCTCAATTTCGAATCTTTTTTAGGAAAAGAATGAAAAAATAGAACTTGTTATATATATTATATATATATGAGCGTCGAATCTCTGTTAGGAATAGTGTGTAAGCCACACGCAGCTGACTTTCCTTCGTGTAAACTTCCAGTATTTTCATACGAGTGATTAGCGATGGATTTTTGATATTTACCTTTGTAACGACGCCTTTTATCTCATATCCCCGCCCTGCCCCCTCACAGTTTTTTTTTTTTTTTTTTTTTTTTTTTTTTTTTTTTTTTTTTTTTTTTTCTTTTTTTTTTTTTTTTTTTTTTTTTTTCTTTTTTTTTTGATATCAATTATCTTTAGATGAGAACCGTACAGATAAATATGTAGAGAAAGTATATAGAAAGAAGGAGACGAAGAAACGAGATCAATCGAGCCATCGACTTAACGCACGCTTGCGAATGAAAAAAAAAATAAATAAAATTGTAATGCCGATGTTTTCTCCCACGTACATTGTTTAACATCATTATAATGTTACATTGAGGGGCAGCCAAGTGATTGCCGAATGCGTCGAAAAAAATTATTCTTATAAGAGTAGTTTATTTACTAAGAAATTCTAAAAAGATTTTTGATATTATTTATGAACAAAAAATATCTTAGCTTTTAAGTTTAGTTCGGCGTGTGATGAATTAAGTTAAAACTAATTTAATTATGTGCTTTAGAATAAGTTAAAGTACAAAACTATTTATTAATGAAATTTCTATATGAGAATCTCAAGTTCTCTCTAATATAATTTTGACTCTCTAAAAATTGTCGACGATCGATCCCTTGGAGCCCCTCGAAAATATATAAATATATATTACATTTATAAATTATTATTATTATTATTATTATTATTATTATCATTATTATTATTTTTCGACGTAATTGTAGTCAGTACTCGTCGCGCGTTCTTTCAATTGTACATTACCCTTGTTAGTCTTAAGAGATCGATATGTTGTTTTACGGCGTTCGCCGTCCAGTTTGCTTCCCTTTTCCGTTCCCTCAAACGAGTTTCGCGGAAAAGTGGAGCAGCCTGGTGTGGGCGCGCATAGTTAAGACGATAATTTTTCTACGACGTAATAGGGGAAAAACTGCAGAAACATACATAATATCATTAATACCGAGCAAGCGAACTCGGGCCCCTTTTTTCTTCACGAGCCGCTGTCGCTTTCAGTCCGATACCAGAATCATAAGACACACACACACACACACACCACACAACCGTTCACACCTCTATATACCTACATAACAATGCACATACAGAAGACATTTAAGCGATGAATCATGCGTATAGTTTTTATGTAACCGCAAACACAGAGACACACTGACCCTTAATGCGTTGTAATGGATTTTATTGTAATTTAGCCGAAAGTATATTAAGTTTTTACCTTTAATAATTTTTTGTAAGAGTTTTTCGACTAAGTTATTATATACGATTGTATTAACCACTCCCTTATCACTGTCCTAGTAAAAAAATCAGATGGAAGCTTCTCACGTGTACACCGAAAAGTTCAAAGGCTAATTTGGAGACTGGTTGCTTACATTAGAGCGACGCGATTTTACGTGTTTATTTGTTGATGATGCTATAAGCGCATTGAAAAATCAAATACTTATGAAATGCTTTATTAGAGTTTTTAACCTGTGAACTTTTAGGTCTTTTATTGAAACTTTTATCAGATTTTTTCACTAATGATGGCGATCAGCAATTGTTCGCGCATTCCAATGATAAAATGAGACAAAAATAAATTTTTTAAATCACATTGTCGTGTAACATCTACAATCTCACTCACGTCAATAAAAGGAGGAGGAGGAAAATATTGAGAATTTTATTTGTCTCAGAATTAAACGATTTATATTCTAATATTACTCTACCTTATTAGCAATTTCATTTTTTTATCAAGTTTCAATTGATTATTTTTTAAAAGCTTTTTTATTTGATTATTACCATGCTTTTATTCTAAAAATTATTATAAATTTTTATTCTAAAAAGTACCTACCAAACCTTTCAATCAAAAATAACTGCAACATTGTTTCATCTTTTCTTATAATACATTTAGACATGCAAAACAGTAAAGTCTCTTTTAATTTATACTCGGTTGACTGAACCACGTTCAACGGCTGAATAAATCAAGATACAAAATAATCGATATAGGCAAACGAGAGGAAGACAAGAGCAGCCAGAATATACAGCAAAAAGGCAGATGAGAGCCCTTCGGCCCTCTACTCTATTCTATAGCCATCCTCTCAATCTCAAACGTTCGTATATCCAAAACCCTCGTCCACAAAAGAAAGTAGTAACAACGAGAGAGAGAGACAAGAAATATAATTATGTAATTAGGCGGGACGGGATTTTTGCTCTACACACTCTGCAGCCATCGCAGTGCGACCTCCTTCCTTCCGCACACGATCGTCTTTCTCATCCACTTGTTGATCTCCCTCCGGCCCGCGCGGATCGGCTGCCGCACGTGGGGCGCATTATACGTACGGGACACAAGTGTGTTCTAAAGTATAATGCGCGCGAGCGGGGGTGAGACGCGCGCACGCGAAAGAGGGAGAGATGAGGGAGAGCTGATAAGGATGACTGCGAAGGGCTGCGAGAGTCGGGAGAGGTGCTTTGGGGGTTCGCGAATGAGGAGGAGGATGGTACATAAGGTAAGTGCGAGACGAGAGAGCGGTTATTCTCCGCATAATACTCAGTTCATGCATTGTTGAACGATTATAAGCACTTTCATCGAGAATATACGTATACTTTATAACGGTTCTTTTCGATTAATAAGATTGTTATCCTGTTTCTTTTGACAAGTGAAGTATGTTCTTACGAGCGCTTTTAGGATCGCCTCGTTTTTGCATCATAATGTAAACCAGTATACTTTACGCGCGCTGCCCCGCCTCGAAAGAGCAAGGGAAAAAAAAACGAAGGTGCAGCAGCCGTACAAGATAACGAGGCGAAGATGTAAAGAAAAAGAGGAAGGGGCGCGTATGTGTAAGTACGCGCGCGTGCGTTAACGCGCGAGGATCATTTTGCGTAATAATACGGCTCTTCGCGTTCATATACTCCGAGTGAGTGAGAGAAAGAAAGCCGCAAAGTGCAGCGCGGTCGCGCGACGAGAACAGCAAGAGAGAGAGAGATGAGTGAGAGAAAGAAAGCCGCAAAGTGCAGCGCGGTCGCGCGACGAGAACAGCAAGAGAGAGAGAGATGAATATGCGAAGGCGAAGAGAAGGAGAGAGAAATGAGAAGGAACTCTCGCTATAGGCTCTTTCTCGCTCGTTTATAGCCGAGTCTAATTAGCTTTGCGACGACGACGACGACGACGACGACCTGACGCAAAAAGCGTTCGATCGAGAATAACCGGCATCGCGCGCGGGCCACTTCTCTCTTTCTCTCTCTCTTTCTCGTCTCTTTCTTTCGGCTTTCGAGGGTATAATTCGCTCTCTCTTTCTCGCGCGCCATTTCTCGAGCGGCCGCCGCTGCCTTTATTTTTCGCGACGC